>JAHTLZ010000240.1:26548397-26560846 GCA_023846285.1 Phrynocephalus versicolor
TAATAATAATAATAATAATAAATACTGTGTTTCCCCAAAAATAAGACAGTGTCTTATATTAATTTTTGCTCCCAAAGATGTGCTAGGTCTTATTTTCAGGGGATGTCTTATTTTTTCATGAAGAAAATACGGTACACATTTATTGTTATCTTATTATAGGGAGGCCTTATTTTCAGGCGATGCCTTATATTTCAGTGTGGGGCAAAACTATAAGTAGGTCTTACTTTCAAGGGATGTTATTTTCGGGGAAACAGGGTAATAATAATAATACAAATGCATATAGAAATATTTTTATGATGTTTTTAACTAGAGGCACTTTCAATTATTTCTTTGATTTTATAGATCCCACGCCTTCATTTTCATTATCTTAGCATTCACTATTTTCCATGTGCTTGATGCTCTCTGTCTTAAAGCACACTGAGAGCATCAGTTACAAGAAAATAAACAATAAATCCAAGTATATTCAGTCTTGTGGATGTCATTAGGGTTGTCAAATTATCACCAAAGCTGTAGTAATAATTTACATTGCAGTCCAAACTATATTGGGTCTTCCTGCATATGAGATCTCACAGCAGCAGGGTTACCCTGTAGGCCAGGCATGTCCAAACGTTGGCCCTCCTGATGTTTTGGACTACAACTCCCAGCATTTTAAACTTAGATTGCCAATGGCAAAGGACTGTGGGAGTTGTGGTCCAAAACATCTGGAGGGCTGAAGTTTGGACATGCCTGCTATAGGCTGTTGTCAGCCACATACATTCTGGCACAGATGTCAGTGATTCTAACTAAAGATGGGTGTTTTGTTTTGGAAGGGGACTGGTTCCAAAATGAAACACATCAGCACAGCTGGTGCTTGGAACCCAATGCCACCATCTGGAACAAAACCAACCACTATCTTACCTTGCTGTAGTTTGTGCTGGGCAAAAATCCAACCAGGAAGCTGCCTCAGATGTGCCATCTTTCCCTCTCCCTGGTGCTCACCAATAAGACATTATCCCGCCTCCGTGTCTGATTGGCAAGTGCCAGAGAGAGGGTAAGGTGACGCATCAGAGGCTGCTTCCTGGTTCTATTTTCACCCAGTGTGAACTAGAGCATGGTAAGACAGTGGTTGATTTTGTTCCGGAGGGCGGGACTAGGTCCCGAGAGTCAGCTCTGCTGCCGTGTTTCGTTTCGGAACCAGTCTCCCTTCCGAAACCAAACACCCATCTCTAATTCTAACTGCTATGACCTACACAACAACATTATTATCTTCCCCTAGTATTCCTATTGACAGCAGTGAAACAGTAGCCTGATGACCTGTTCCATTCCATTCTCTCTGACTAGTCTGGAAAACCAGAGTGCATAGAAAATTATCCAGCATGCCTGGCTATGTATGTATATCATCTATCTGTATAGTGTTGCTCACCCCAAAGTCACCCCTGTGATATTTTACAACAAACTACAGTAGCAAGTAATATCCATGTGAAATAAATTTCAAACCATGAGTTAGGGCTTGTGCTTAAAGCTATGGAAACCAAGAATATCCTCACCTTGCAATGAAATTATAGAAACTAAATCAAACAAGGCAAGGTATCCAGAAACCACTAAGAAATATTGCCAAAAAAAATTAAGAACACCATTGAAAGTCACCAACAACTTTCAACCGAGAACACTCAAATATAGCATCAACAATCTATAGCCCATTCTGGACAATACTTTGCTCTCCCATGCTCTGGGAGCTGGCCTATTCTGGATTCTAGACCGATCCTCTTTCCCTAATGTTAACAAAGGCCACATAATGCAGATACAAAGACAAGAACAACAGTCTGCGACAAACCAAGATGCCAACTATATCCCCACAACCACTCTGGCAGTGTAACTTACGACGGACCAAAGAACAGGATTATAATTTCTTTGTTCACCTGCCAAAACCATCTATGCCTCCATTTGCGAGCAGTGTCCTTCTGCATTCTAAACTGGGCGATCTATGTAGGACAGACAGGACACCCTCTACGCAAGAGAATCAATGGACACAAAAATAACATCGGAAATGGCAACACAAAACATAGTTTCAGAAGACTTCAGTCACTCAGGACACTCAGTCACAGAACTCAAAGTAACTACTGTGGAGAAAAGAAACTACAAAGTTTGAAAGAAAGACAGCTGGAAAAGGCTATATTCCACTACACTGAAATGGTCACTGTAGATTCCTGTGGATATAAAAGGATTGTGTAAGGGCTGCTTCTTAGCACATTGTACAGAGTAAGACCCATTAAGCTAAAATTCTAAAAACAGCATCATGGAAAGGACTAACCAGATTGAATTACCATGAGATATACTAAAGAAGAGTATTAAATTTTTGAAAAAGAATCTTAGTTCCAACACAGCCCTTTTCTGCATTGAAGGGGTCTTTCCATTCCACCAAAGGGCCATAATTAGCTGAAAGGCCTGCAGATTTTCACTGACTCCCCTTAACATTCTGTGTCACGTCTGACAATATCCTGAGGTTACTCCCAACCCTCTTGAAGGATACTTTTTTGAGGTGCAAAGGGATGTTCAGCCTTGGGAAATTGAGAATGGGCATGTTTAATCTGGAGAAAAGAAGATGGAGAGGAGATATGATAGCCCTTTTCAAGAATCAGTGCATGCTCCAACACTGGAGCCATACAAGAGAAATTTGGACAACCACCTGGCAGGTATCCTGTGATGTGTATTCCTGCACAGAGCAGGGCGTTGGACTCCATGGCCTAGTAGGCCCTTTCCAACTTTGTGATTCTATGACATTAACGGAAGGAGAATAAACAACTGTGCATACTTCCCCACTCACAGATCTTCAGATTGAAACCAGAGCTAAATGCAAAATGAGAGTATGGCTGAAATAAGCCAGGGGTGGTCCCACTGTTTGAGCAGGACCACATCTGCCCAACTCCTTCAAACAGAGGTGGCTGGCCGATTTATGAGGTGCACGTAGACCATGGAAAAGAGAAAACTGAATAATAAACCAGACGTAGCTAAGTCTGGCAACTCTGCCCATTGCCTCACAAGCTTTAACAGGTTTTTGTCAGCACTGAATGAACCCAGGAATTATATAGTACTGTATGTGGGAATACAGTCTGACAGAAGTCACATGAAGCTCAGATATTCACAAGATGTTATTCAAACAATAAAGAGCAAATATGTACATTTATAGTTAATATTCTCTGGGAAGGTTAAGGGCAGTGACACAACACAGAGAAAGAAGACTTACCGGGCTCTACAAATCCAGCGAGACAACTATACATGTGTGGAGGAAAGGTTTTCTTTCTTCCCAGAAGGCAGTGGTTACCATCTGGATGAATAACTTGCATTATCACTACAGGATCTGGAACACGGATAAAAGAAAGTCATATTTAAAAATGCCAAAAGGTAGCAACAAAGCAAATAGATGTAGGCATTGTCACTTAGTATTCATACCTCCTTTAAAAGCTTGAAATCCAATTTTCTGGAAGCCCCATAGCTAGTAATATTGCAGGTTCTTATTTTTTTTAAATACACATTCACCTGTTTTTGTAATACAGATGACTTGTGGGCATATTCTTACCTAGACAAAAGTGAGAACTCAGGAGATAAATTACCTGGAATTATAACATACCTTTGGGATCAGTGAACTACTTACTTGTCCAAAGAAAAGAGTCAGCAAGAATTCTTGCCTTTGGTTTCTCCTAGTCACAGATTAATGAGCCAATGGTATATATTTCCAAATATGAGGCACAGCTTGAGGTACAGGAAGACTGGGCTTCCCTCATGCCTGTATCATTACAACCTCATTTCTAGGTTATGTCTATTTTGCCTTTCTTCAGTATTTCCTGGCATATTTCCTGGCATAAATAAATAAATTAAATTAAATACATTTTCCTTTTCCTATTGTGCTTTCTTTAATTCCCAGATAAGAATACTTAGCCTACACAATTGTCTCACTACATAAACCGAGACTAATTAAACAAAATGGCAGACCCAGCGTTACAAAGGCATCTTACATATTTAAACAACAATATGCCACATCTACTACTGTGGGCAAGAATCCCATAGAAGAAATGGAGTAGCCCTCATAGTCAACAATGGAGTGAGAAAAGCAGTGCTGGGATACAACCTAAAAAATGATAGAATGATTTCGGTACGATTCCAAGGCAGTCCTTTCAACATCACAGTAATCCAAGTTTATGCACCAACTACCGGTGCTGAAGAGTCTGAGATTGACCAATTTTATGAAGACTTACAACAACTTCTAGAACTGACAACAAAGAAAGATGTTCTCCTCATCATAGGGGATTGGAATGTTAAAGTAGGGAGTTAAATGGTAAAAGGAATAACTGGCAAGATGGCCTTGGAGTTCCAAATGAAGCAGGGCAAAGGCTAATTGAGTTTTGCCAAGATAACAAGCTGGTCATTGCAAACACTCTTTTCCAACAACACATGTGACTCTACACATGGACATCACCAAATGGACAATACCGGAATCAGATTGATTATGTTCTCTGCAGCCAAAATATGGAGGAGCTCTGTACAGACAGCAAAAACAAGACCTGGTGCTGACTGTGGCTCAGATCATCAGCTTCTTATTTCAAAATTCAAACTTAAACTGAAGAAAGTAGGGAAGATCACTGGGCCAGTCAAGTATAACCTAAGTCAAATCCCTTATAAATACACAGTGGAAGTGAAGAATAGATTCAAGGAACTAGATTTGGTGGACAGAGCACCTGAAGAACTATGGATGGAGGCTTGTAACATTGTACAGGAGGCTGCCATGAAAACTATTCCAAAGAAAAGAAAATGCAAGAAAGCAAAGTGGTTGTCCAACGAGGCCCTACAAATAGTGGAGAAGAGAAAGGACGCAAAATGCAAGGGAGAAAGGGAAAGATACAGAATATTGAATGCAGACTTCCAAAGAATAGCAAGGAAAGACAGGGTGGCCTTCTTGAATGAACAGTGCAAAGAAATAGAGGAAAACAACAGAAAAGGAAAAACCAGAGATCTATTCAAGAAGATTGGAGATATTAAAGGGGCATTTCATGCAAAGATGGATATGATAAAGGACAAAAATGGTAGGAACCTAACTGAAGCAGAAGAGATCAAGAAGAGATGGCAAGAATATACAGAGGAATTATATCAGAAAGATCTGGATGTCCCTGATAACCAAGATAGCGTAGTTGCTGACCTGGAGCCAGACATCCTGGAAAGTGAAGTCAAGTGGGCCTTAGAAAGCATTGCAAACAACAAGGCCAGTGGAGGTTTCCAAATGAACTCTTTAAAATCTTAAAAGAGGATACTGTAAAGGTGCTGCACACGATATGCCAGCAAATTTGGAAAACCCAGCAGTGGCCAGAGGACTGGAAAAGATCGGTCTACATCCCAATTCCAAAGAAAGGAAATGCCAAAGAATGCTCCAACTATCGCACAATTGCACTCATTTCACATGCTAGCAAGGTTATGCTCAAAATTCTACAAGGCAGGCTTCAGCAGTATGTGGAAAAAGAACTTCCAGAAGTGCAAGCTGGATTTCGAAGGGGCAGAGGAACTAGAGATCAAATCGTCAACATGCGCTGGATTATGGAGAAAGCCAGAGAGTTCCAGAAAAACATCTACTTCTGCTTCATCGACTATGCCAAAGCCTTTGACTGTGTGAACCACAACAAACTATGGCAAGTTCTTAAAGGAATGGGAGTGCCTGACCACCTTATCTGTCTCCTAAGAAATCTATATGTGGGACAAGCAGCAACCGTCAGAACTGGATATGGAGCAACTGACTGGTTTAAAATTGGGAAAGGAGTATGACAAGGCTGTATACTGTCACCTTGCCTATTTAACTTATATGCAGAGTACATCATGCGAAAGGCAGGACTGGATGAATCACAAGCCGGAATTAAGATTGCCGGAAAAAATATCAACAACCTCAGATATGCAGATGATACTACTCTGATAGCAGAAAGTGAGGAGGAATTAAAGAACCTCTTAATGAGGGTGAAAGAGGAGAGTGAAAAAATGGGCTGAAGTTCAACATCAAAAAAATAAGACCATGGCCACCGGTCCGGTCCCATCACCTCCTGGCAAATAGAAGGGGAAGAAATGGAGGCAATGACAGAGTTTATTTTCTTGGGCTCCTTGATCACTGCAGATGGCGACTGCAGCAACAAAATAAAAAGACGCCTGCTTCTTGGGAGGAATGCAATGGCAAACCTAGATAGCATCCTAAAGAGCAGAGACATCACTTTGCCAACTAAGGTCAGGATAGTCAAAGCTATGGTTTTTCCAGTAGTGATGTATGGAAGTGAGAGCTGGACTATAAAGAAGGCTGATCGCCGCATAATCAATGCTTTTGAGCTGTGGTGCTGGAGGAGACTCTTGAGAGTCCCCTGGACTGCAAGGAGATCTAACCTATCCATCCTGAAAGAAATCAACCCCGAATGTTCACTGGAAGGACAGATTTTGAAGCTGAGGCTGCAGTACTTTGGCCACCTCATGAGGAGAGAGGACTCCTTGGAAAAGTCCCTGATGTTGGGAAAGATTGAAGGCAAAAGGTAAAGAGGATGGCAGAGAATGAGATGGTTGGACGGTGTCATCAATGCAACCAATATGGATTTGAGAAACTCCGGGAGGCAGTGGAAGATAGGAAGGCCTGGTGAGCTCTGGTCCATGGGGTCACGAAGAGTCGGACACGACTGAACAACTGAACAACAACATGCCACACTGGCTTAGGCAAGCCAAGGTTTGCTGCATTTGGGTGAAATAGCAAACCATGATCAGCTAAGTTCTACAATGCAAATGACATATGCCAGTTTCAGAAATGCCAATCCCCAGTCTGGATGAGTCCGCTGACTTCATCTCTAATTTATAGAGAACATAATTTATGAACTGAAATTTGGACTCTTCCTCAATGACATTCTGTTGCCAATCAATTCAGCAGACCTTTGGCATATCAAATGTTTGCTTTTAACTGGCTCCCCTATAGCTCTATCTAGTGATTTTCTTTATACTTTTTATACTCTTTATTTGTTCCGTGATTGGCAATTTGTGATTTTAGCACTCTTGAGTGGCTCAATTTTGAATCCTGAAAAAAGAAGGCAGATTGTAAGCCAAATCTGAATAAGTTTTAAAAAGTGCTGATACTCGACAGCTTGAGTGCCTTTTTGTGCAGGTACGTTTCTTCTGAATGAAGAGGCAGCTGCTGCTTGCACTTTTCAGGAGGCAGACATGCTTGAATGTAGATACTGCAACCTCATTCCTTCACATTTTGATATTCAACCCTCTAGCTTCCTTCTCCTTCTTATCTTATACTGTTTCTTTACTGTCAAGATGACGGATGCAACAAACCTATTAGGTAAATATGTTTCAAAGACGGATGACCTCTGAAAGATGTGTATGCCTTAAGGCATCCAGCAGGAGTTTCAAATCCCGCTGACTGCTGGTTTCGTTAAGGACATGACAGTAGAAGCACCAACTGTTGGCTCAGCGGTCTTTTACATCTCATCTTGCTCACAATTATTTCCTTCATGTGGGCTTCCAGAGATTTAACAACCACTATTTATTAATGTCAGCTACCTGCTCTGTAAAATGTACAGAACTAGTAGTTCGGCCAAGTTCTGGAAGACAAAATAGAAAATCATAGATGAAACCCCCAAGGAGAAAGATATGCTCACAACACAGGTACAAAAAAAAGAAAGTACTGTAACAAGACCGTAGAGCAGCATGGAAGCAAACACAGCCGTAGGATGTAGGACTGCAAAGCAATATAGAATAATAAAGACATAGAAATAGAAGATCCGGTGAGGGGACTACAGAGCAATATTCAATGAAACAAATAAGACAAGGTACATCTGATGGAACAACTACGTGCTGTGATTATTTGTATCTCTATGGCATTCCACCACCTGTGCCTCTGTTACTGTGGGCTGGCTTTTAAAAAAATACTTTATAACAACTCCGCCAAGATATTCATCTTGGTAGCAAATCCTGGTTCAAAGGAAACAAAGGGTACCATTTCCCAAAGAATGATACACTCCTATCTAGGATGGCTGTTTTCTTCTATAGAATGTGAAGTCTCAAAAAGGATAGCCATAGAGCTGTGAAGGAGGAAGGGGACATCCACCTAGCCAGCCAGATCAACCAAATCAACCCTGTTGATCAATGGGAAGACAGATGTCACAGCCAAATCGCTCTCACTTCCCAAACTGCACATTTGCAAATACAGTGGTATCTCCGTTTAAATCAGTGGTGGCCAAACTTCGGCCCTCCAGATGTTCTGGACCACAACTCCCACAGTACTTTGTCATTGGCAATACAGGCTTGGAATGCTGGGAGTTGTGGTCCAAAACATCTGGAGGGCCAAAGTTTGGCCACCACTGGTTTAAGTAATTAATTCATTCTCCTGTCCATTTCGTATTACAGAAAATGTGTAAACCGAAATGTGGTTTCCCATAGAAGTCAGGCGGGGGGAGGCAAACTGGGGCATTCTATTGAATTTTTTTCTTAAACCTTGTCGTCCCCATTCCCCATAATTTCTTTTCTTAAGCTATTTTTTTTGTTAATTGAGGCATTCTTAAACCAAAGTACCCCTGTATAGCCCATTTGTCCCTGCGTTATTCCTCCCAGTTGTGCAAGTTGTAGACAGACCAGACATTGCTTGATTTATGTGATACAGTGGTACCTTGTATAACAGACAGCTTGTATAACAGAAAATTTGTACAACATAAAAAATTCCAGAGATAGGGGAAATTTGCTTAACATAATTGCCTATGGGGAAAATCCGTACAACATAAAATGGGATTACTCTGCTTTCAATGCATTCCTATGAGAATTTGTATAAAGGAAAATTTGCTTAACATAATTTCATTTGGAACGAATTAATTCCTTTATACAAGGTACCACTGTATCTGATATCCTGGATTATTGCTTCTAAACAAGGCAGGATGATTCTATGTAACAAACTGTAACTTGCTTGTGATGCTAGCTTGCTTGGGAGCAGCGAGCCACCAACTGCTGGCTGATATACTTGTTTTTGGCAGCAGGATGAAGAGTCTGTGTAACTAGCATACAATTAATTCATGTTAGAATAACACTTAGAGCACACCTGGTTCGCCACTATCTATGACTGTAGCTAGTAAGGTAAGGAAACAGAAAACGGTTTGAGTAGTTTGAATTTTAACCAGGTTTAACAGTTTACATAGTGTAATATACACTGCATGCGTTGTGGCTGCAATTGTATGTCAAACATCTGCCTTTAATATGCTGAAACCTAAAAACAGAAACCAGTACTCTCAGGTGACTACTCTACATGAAGAATTACCTCTCCATTGCACAGTTGGAAATTTTGTTATCTCCAACGCATTAAAAACTAGATCTTTACATAATAATTCAGAAGCACTGACAATTATTTGAAAATGCATGCTGCAAATGGACAAAGCTATAATTTTGTCTGCTTTTGCTCTTTATGGGTACACAGCAACGCCTTTGCAACTCTCTTACCAACTCTTGGATAGCACGTATTGTGTATCCCGCGGTGGCTGGCACAATCTTCTTTCAAACATGATTTTCTGTAACCTCCATCTTCTAATTTAGTTGCACTGCCACATGTTGGACAGAACTTATACCGGCTATCCCAGGCAAGGACAGATCTAGCCTGCGCAATGACTCCTGAAAAACCATCAGTACAAATAATCAGGCTTTGAGTTTTTTTCTGTATGAAACTTTAAAACTGAACTTCCAATTTATTGCAAAAGTCAACAGAACCAACAGTCATGCATTTTTATATTTATTAAATCTATATAAAGTCACACATTCCATTTAATAAGCAACAGAGCACTGCATTCATTATAAAGCTAAACAAAAGACTGAATAAAACTGCACAATAAAATTTAGCAGGAGCATTGAAATTATGTGTGACTATGTCAATTTTGCCTTCCTTGGGAGGGAGATCCACGATCAAGGTGCTTCGGCTAAAATGGCCAAAGTCTCAGGCATCCAGGGACCGGACTTCTCTCTGTAGCGAGATACATTCCAGGTCCTTCATCTTGATTAGATTACCAGAACATGTTCTTCATTCAAGAAGAGTAAACAACTTTCACCTTCCATTTGAGCAGCTCTCCTTGCTGCTTTTACAGCCAGATTCAGACACAAGGAGCATGTATGAGAGCTCCTTAATGCCATACTACTAAAGCACTAACTCACATAGTGCCCAGTTTTTCCACCTATTACTTCTGGAGACTTGACAAGTAGAAAAGATTTACAGTATGAAATAAACAGTGTGAGATGAAAGACCTCAGAACTCAAGAATGCTATATTTCAGATGCACATAAACAATGCTTTGAAACCATTCTAAAGATATATGAGCTTACTGTTTACAAGAGCAGACCATTTCCATTTGACAAAAGTATCAATCAGTCCTAATATTCTACACTAAAAAACAAACAAACAAAAAACTGGTCCCTATAAACCAGTGGCTCTCAGAAACTATGGTTAGTACAGTTTGTGGTGAAGGCTTTTGGAAATCTTAGTCCAAGAACATCTGGGGACCCAAGGTTGGGAACCCTATGGACATCAAAAAATGCAATGTAAGCATGAAAAAAATATACAGTAACCCCCGGCCTATTGTGGGGGTGAGGGACCCAACCCGACCCGCAATAAGTGAAAACCTGTGATATGCGGATGCAGGTAGGGCCGGGCCTGGGGCGCCTAGCTGGGGTCTCTTGTACTTACCCCCAGCCTGGCGCTGCCCCAAACGGGACTGCGAGGGCCTTCCCGGGCCTTTGGGGGCCTCCAGAAGGCTCGGGTAGGCCCTCGCAGGCCTGTTTGGGGCAGCTCCAGTCCTTGGGTAAGTAAGGGAGGCCTGAAACAGGCGATATAGCGGGACCACAGTTTATGAACCGTGAAGGGGCAAGGGACCACTGTATCCACACAGGCCACTCTCCAGAAAAAAAAAATCAGTATCTGTCATTCATTCAAACCAGTATAGCCTCTCTTTTTTTGGCAACAAAAGGAAACCTGTATTTCTATATTAATCTATGCATTATCCATATAATACATTTAGGTCATGCACTTGTTGCATGTGCCTATGGTCTACACACGGTCTAAACTTAACACAAAGAAGTTCTCTTCAGATGACTGATAAACGAATTTTATTTTACTATTTTGGTCCCATCATCAGAACAGAAAGGCAGGAGAAACATACCAGCTTCATATTCGGATAACTGCAGCAGAGCAGGCATTGGTGGCTGAAGATAATAACAACCGGGACGCCCCTGTATGAATCTGTCCCCAGCAGCAGCATCGACACTGAGAGCAAACCAAGCCACTAACCCATCGTCTTCGCTTTCACTTGAATCGTGTCCAGTTGGAAGCAAGCTGTCTTTCATCTGAAGTTCTACTCCAAGAAAAATGAGTGTGACGGTTTCAAGCTCTTTCAGATATTCCTCTACCTCCTTGTAGCAAAGCCGACAAAGTTTAGTTTTCGGAAAGTGGGAACTCTCCTTGCTATCACCATCGGATGCAACCAGTGGGTTTAAATTCGAAAAAAGGATGTAGACAGTAGTTGGTTGCTTCTGTTTCACGTTCAGCCATTTAGAATCTACCCTCTTTTCACTCTTCCTATCCAATAACGTCTTGGAAAAATAGTTTTCATGCTCTCTGACTGGACCGGTCAGGAGAAATGGCTGCAGCCCATCCTTTGCATCAGATAATAAGTTAGCTATGTTCTTGTAACCCCAAAATTGAGCAATGTCCAAGGCAGTTTGGTTTGAAGCATTAGTTATGAATTTGTCACACCTTTAAAAAAGTACATTTCAAAGAAATAATGTACATTAGTAGGAGCCACATTTTAAAACACAGCCTTATTTAACGAATGATGTATCCCAAGCCCTCCATCACTGAACACCAAAAGCTGGCAGAAGTGATGATGCCAAACAATGGCAAACAAGATGAAGCACATTATGGTAGCCTGCTATTATTATTTTTTAAACTGCTACGAGTAACAAGATATACTTCTGATAACTACTACAATACCAAAAATAGCAATAGAGTAATATAATCTACAGGTTTAAAGATTAATAGTACTCAGCATATAAATCTTAAGATCTACACAAAATTATTTAAAAAGGCAGAATTTGGTATTATATTTTTCCCCTTACCCCTTTTCAAGAAGAGTCAGTGCAATTTCAAAGTGTCCATTTCTAGCAGCATACATTAGCGCTGTCCAACCATTCTTTGCAGATTCATTAATAAGCGATGGAGAATGGCTGAGCAGAGCCACAAGCCTAGCTTGGTCTCCAACGGCAGCCAAATTGTGAAGCTCGGAAATCAACTGCTGTTTGGGGTTTCCTTGGTTATCTGCCATTATCTGTTCGGTGAAAAAAATGCAACAAAGGTATGATGACATGATGGTTCTGTGGTACAGAAATCAAGTAAGTAAGTAAGTAAGTAAGTAAGTAAGTAAGTAAGTAAGTAAG
>JAHTLZ010000240.1:26562429-26601961 GCA_023846285.1 Phrynocephalus versicolor
AAGAAAGAAAGAAAGAAAGAAAGAAAGAAAGAAAGAAAGAAAGAAAGTTATGTGTCAAAAGGCCTTAATTACTGTACCTTATCATGAACAAAAGAGAATGCAAACAAACAGGACACCAATATTACAAAGGTCAATGTAGGACTGATAGAATGGAATGACAATAGTAAACAGAAGATGGAAAACCACTGAGATATTAAGGCTAAAATCCTGTATGAGATTTACCTGTAAATAAGCCTATCAAACTCAATGTGAATTACTGCCCCATGGGATAATGACTTCTGATGAACAATCTGTTCTTGTTTTTCCTCTTGTTGTGGCAAATTACTTACTAGCATTCCTATTCCCCAGTTTATCAGCATTTTACTTTTAATTTACTGATAATTTACTCTGGATGCCAGCTACATTGGGGTAGCTGTCAGGGAACCTAATCTGAATTGTGATAGAGCAACTGATGTCTGTTGTTTCCAAATCCTGTATTTTTATGAGCAGCACAGCCTGAATGCTGACCTGGCATGTCTGGTAAAACACTTAACCAAACAACTCCACACAATAGATTTTCACTTCCAGTTATGGAGCTTATAGTGGTTTGGGCTTAATATAATTTGTAGTTGGAATATAAAAGCATAAATCCTATTGCTAGGTACCATGAGTGTAAGGAAAACAAAGTGAGCAATTAGTTCCCAGAATTTTCTGTCTGTGTTGTCCATCCAGGCAGACAATCAACCGTATATGAGCACACAAGAGTCAGACAGAATGACTGCCTTTGAATTATGCAATTTTGGAATATGCCCACTATCTTCAAAACGCGATAAGTTTATAATGGCTGGTGTGTCTTACCACAACCCACATCACCCCTACTATGTATAACTGCAAGAAATGCAGTTAGGAGTTGCAGTCCACCAACATTTGGAAGGGCAACACTTTGTCCACATTTTTGCAATATTATACTTAGCAGTAAACATCACTGAGATTCAAGGTATATGCTTCTGAGTACACACACACACACACACACACTCTTTATTAATTCATATTCTACTTGTTTGTCCTACACAACATCACTGTGTGGCACAGGTAGTAGCCAAAACTCAAAACTGGCTTTGAGTATAATATTGTGAAGAAATTTCCAGCAATTAGCAGCAGGCCTTCATCCAGAGGACATTTTAGGCTGAAACAGCTTGTTTTTCTTACAGAAGTTATTTTTATTATTATTTATTTTATTTCTATACCGCCCATCTTCCAACAGGAACTCTGGGCGGTTTGCAACAAGTTAAAAACAACAATAGGCACAAACTTTCAAAACTTTTATCAGAGTAGGCCTGCAACTCAACCATTTTGTGAGTGCATGTACACATGAGTGCATATACACATGTACATACATCTCTCTGTGTGGTGTGCTTATCTATATGTATATGTATGCATATACGTGTGTATGTCTACACATGCACGCACCCAAAAAGTTTGTGTGTGTGTGTGTGTATACACTTATGCCAAATATACATGCATACAAATATATATGTGGACTATATCTATCGGTGTGTGTGTGTGTGTGTGTGTGTGTGTGTGTGCTTTCTACAGCCACCTTTCGCATCCACAAACAGCACTAGAGCGCCCGAGAAGTGCGTTCTCACCGCTGTCCTCAGTACGTTCATTCAGAAATAAGTCCCACTGATCTTCGGGGGATTTCCTTCCTGCTAAGAACGCTTAGGACTGCAACCCCGCAGGTCATGTCCGGAAATGCTCTTAAATTAGACCCGGGCACGAGTCATGCCAGACCTTCATTCAGCTAAGCCAGCGCCGCCTTTCTCGGACTTTTCCTAACGCAGAGATCGCAAGGGTCCCCCCTTTCTCCCCCCCCCCCGGTTCCTCCTACAGTTCTCTGTGGGGTCCGTACCTTGTGCAAAGGGGAGCCGTGCAGCCTTCGCGAGCAAAGTCCAGAGACGTTGGATCTGGCCTGGGGTGGGGGGGGACAAGACGAAGCCGAGCCAAGCTCACCGCCGCGAAACGATCTCGGGGCCACGCACCTCAAGAGTCCACTACCTCTCTTTACCTGGAGACATGTCACTCCCGGGACCGCTGATCCCCACCTGCCCAGGCACACTTCCTCCCGGATTCCCCTCGTCACCTCCAGCGCGGGCGGTGCCGAAAAGCGCCCTGGGAATGGTAGTTCCCTGGCGCTTTCGCGGAGAAAGGGGCCCGTCGCAGGCACGCCGCCGCCGCCGCCGCCCCGCGCTGCTGCAAGAACAGGAGGGGCGGTGCTTGTCTTGTCCTGGCATTTGGAAAAGAAAGTTTAAGCATATGTGAAGTGTGCGCAGTAGCCGGGGAGTGAACTCCAGGCAGGGGGACTTCATTGCAAAGTAAACAAAAGCAAGCCGTCAGCTGCTTGTCTGGTAGAAATTTGAAAGGGCAGTGGTACACACACCCTGCCCTGGGAATAAGTCTCACTAGATTCTTAAAGAGCCACTGCGTGAAAACAAAGAAGAGGCTCCTGGCCCCCTTTTCCAAAAGTGGGTGTTGTTATGGAGTGCTTTTAACTCGGTAGTCTTTTAAGGTTCCCCAAGACTGTTGTAGTTGCAACTGCTTAACACCCCTGGAAGGGTACCCTCACCCCCTGGAATATTTACATCTGAGTTGTAGAAAGGGTAGCCATGTTAGGTTGTGCAAATGGATCAGGCAAAAGCACCAAAGATACAGGCATTACACTCCATATGCCTGAAGAAGTGCAAGATAGTATTATTTAGGTTGTCTATAATATTCTGTAAATGAGGTAGACAATTCTGCAATGAAAGGCCTAGCCCTATATCAAAAAAAGTTGTGCCAGTGGCTTGTTTTAGTTTGCAAGTATTTTTGGTTTACAACCATGTTTCCAGAATGAATTATGCTCATAAACCAAGGTACTATTGTATTTATTTTTCATTTTATATGTAAACCTGCATTTTTTTAATCAAAAAATGTTATAAGGATTAACATCAAAAATATTAAATATCTATAATATAGCAATACACAATTTATTGAATATTAATATAATAAAGACACATGGACTGTATATTGTGTGGGCAAAACCCAAATAAGCATTGTATGATGCTTTCCAATAACATCTATTAAAATCTAGCAGAAGGCATTAGGAAAACACTGCAACTGTTTCACATGGTTAATTGCTAATAAAGGTATCCAATTTCACATGAATTGGTAAAAAAGATCACATAGCATGATGCACAGAAACCTTAAAGCATGATGGAGATGTTAGGGTCGGACATATTGGCCATTATCTTGTTGATTGTGTGGGCTTTCTTCATAGAGATCACCACTTAGACAACAGCAATACTTGCAGAACCAAGATTCCATGTTACTATGCCAGCAGGAATCTCTGGCTGGTATTGGTGAAGCTATGGTCTGTGAAGCCCTTTAGGCATTGCTCCTGTTATTTTTGCAATGTTCTTCCGAGGAGGTCTAGCTGCTGAGTTGACATTTGCGGCGGTTGCAGCATCAACCTGGAGGTTCTTTTCATCTGAGGGCATGGGGCTAAGTGCAAGAAGCGGACATTGAGGCAAGTGTAAGAAATATGTAATACTGTAAGTGCAATCCATGGCTGGATTGTGCAAAGAGCTTTCTTTTTATCTCCAAAACTGGTCCCTTGTTTTAGTGTTTCTTGTGTTCTTTGCATCTCACCTTGCTTGCTTCTTTTATGGAATGTCAGCTGCTTTGGATGCTCCAGTTCCCACTCTATTTCCTTCTAATCTTGCATATGACACATCATATGGAGTCATGTGTTCAGATTCTGGGGCCTTGTTCTACTGGCAGTTTTTGCTAGCAGATTTTGTTTTTGGAGGTGGGGGGAGGGACTGCTTTCTTATCAAGTCCCTCCTTGTAATAGGAACCACTGTCCTGAATAACATCATGGTTAGGGAAACCTGTAACCTAGTGACTAGTGACTAGTGACATGTGTAGCCTGCATACTGTAATAAACCGCCCAGAGACCACTTGAAGTGGAATGGGGTGGTACATAAGCAAACACTTTGCTTTAGTGTTATTGTGAACCTCAGACATGTTTAAACTTTAAATCAGTGGTGGCCAAACTTCGGCCGTCCAGATGTTTGGGTTCTCAACTTCCAGCATTCCAAGCCTGTATCACCAATGACAAAGGACTGTGGGAGTTGTGGTCCAAAACATCTGGAGGGCCGAAGTTTGGCCACCCCTGCTTTAAATGGATTAGTCCGCCACCTAGTGACTGAAGATATATTGTAGCCTACAGTCAGATTAAAATTAATTAAAAGTAATGAATATGATTGAAAAACCGGATAACCCTGAGGTGCAAGCCCCTCGGATTCCCTTAGTGTCCATGCCACATTTTAAATGTATATGGTCGAAACATATATGCACACATTGACCCAAATCCTGTTGTGTAGTGTAAGCAAAATCCTAAATTGCAATCTGTATCTCGCCTCTAAATAAAGAGCAGCCGCCTTGATTCTCGAGGTACATGCACCCGCTGCACCCGCTGGTATGGTGGCAGGGTCTCTTTCTGGTGAGCAAACAGAATTTTACAACTTTTCTTACATTACATAACAGGCTTTCAGCCACTGTCTTTTATTTTTATAGGTGATGTATAAAAGCAGCACTCATCAGCTTTCCACTTCTGGCTATTTCAGTTCACCTCTAAATCTTTTAGGACCGTAGTTTAAGCCATTTCCATCTCTTTAGACTAGTGCTTGTTTCACAACTTGACCATCAAAGCCTTGTTCAACACTGCCCGTGCACTTACTGATACTTGAAACCACAAGATATCATGCCTCTCTTGCGCTGTGCTATTTTTATATATTGGTTACATTATTAAATAATTAAATGACTTTGAATCATTTAAAGCTTCATAGAGGGAGAGAAGTAGGAGGCAGTAATTGGAAATAACTTTTAAAAACAGAATGCTTCATCCTAGCTGAAGAGTACCTGCCTGCCTCATTACTTTTGAGAAAAACACTACTGACAGTGCCATGTCAGCAGCCCCTAATGTGTCTGATCTTCAACCCCTCTGGGAAGATTTCAGCAGTCTTCCAAGGCATCATTATGACAGTAATGCAAAACTGCCCATATATAGAGACACCACATTAGAACTGCCATGAAATAGAAGTTGACGAATAAGCAAAATCAGCGTGTAGGTTGGTGGCTCTGGCCTGCCTTCACTTTACCAAGAAGTCATCGTGTCTTGTGGAATGCTCCTGGTTCTAACTGTTAAACCACTTCTTTGTTTACTTTAATTTATAGGTGACATTTGCTTATTACAATAAGCCATGTTTGGATCTGTTGAAATGTGGACTGTTCTTACATGTGAGCCCATCTTTCCAACCCCAGTTTCTTGACCAGTCTCAAATCACAGTTTGAGCCTGTGGCTTGTCCTTAGCTTACAGATTCTGTATTGTTTGAGCCCTTTACTCTGAAGTAAAAGTGTCTGCCAGTGAAACCATTGAGAAATGAACCACAGTTTTGCTAGTACTTGGCCTGAAGATTTTTTTTTCAATTGGAATCTGTTTGATAATCATAAGCAGTTTCATTCCACCTGGCTTCTCTTAGCAGAGACCTGTCTTATGATTGCCTTTAATTTTGCTGCGTAAGGTCTGAAAGGTGAACGATGGAAAAACTAGTGTCCATGAATCTCTGCATTAGTGCTTGTGCATTTTATTTGGATCAAGGGTGTATGTCATTCTTATTTTCTAGTAGGCTATGAGGAACCACTCATAAAATGTATATTTCTGCTAAAGAGATGAGTCTATACTATGCCATTATAGTTTATCTAAAATAATAGATTCTTATGTGTAGATGGTGATCTAACTTTTAGAGGTGTAGAAGTCCAGTGTACTAGACTTCTTCATGTGATTGTTCTCCATGTGGATGTTAGCATAAAATGATTATGAAAATCATCTAGTAAAGCAGAGGCACAAATTAAGTAAGACAGCATGACACAGAGTACCTCTCTATGTGAGAAACTGATGAGAGACAGAGAGAGACAGAGAGAGAGAGTCATCCAGCCATGTTAAATAAACCAGCGTGGCCAACTGATAGAAATCATGGGGAAGGGAGAAACCTATTACATCTGCAATCTGTTTAATTCAGTAGAACTTTATTTGCAATAGGCATTTGGCATGGGCATGAACCACTGGTCTGGCAGTCTATACTGGTATGTTTATCATCCAAACAGGTGTTTGGTGCTTCAGAGCCCCACCTCCTCCAGTGATTACTCAGGTGGAAGTAGTGCCTGGATTCCCTTCCTTTCCTCTTTCAGGTACTGCCCTTGACTTGGTGCCTGATGCAGGGTCTTTGAAATGACCAGCACCTGTTCAACCAATAAATGAACAGACATAAACCACCAACCAGCAGTGCATGCCCACCCAGAGATGTAGAATTTCTGGAAATTTTGAAGCTCGGAAAAAAATCCATTTTCCTCCATGTTTTTATTTTCAGGGAAAAATGGAAATTTTCAGAAAAACTGAAAAAAAAGTTACATTAGCATTCCCTCCCCTTACTAGTTTACTAGTTTATATGGAACAAAAAACTCTATAAAACAATGTTTAAAAATACAGAATTAATATCATATTTCCTCTCCAAAGTATTAAATACAAATAAAGTAAAAATCTCAGTCTCATAAAAATAATTGAAAAGGGGGAAAATGTATGGAAGGAAGTGGGACTAAGTTTCAAACAATGGGCATGAAATTTAATCAGAATCATTTTTCTTGTGACAATAGCAGCACCTCCTAAAGGAAAAAATGTATCTTGTTCTTGCATTAGAAAGTTCAATTTGTTACCTAGGACTTGCTTGTCCTCAGTGCACAGAAATTAGAAGAATGTGATACTATGCATATTTGTTTAGAAATGATTTGGAAAATGTTTGTCTTAAATATTTGTCTTAATATTTTATTCATCATGTAGGGGGAATCAAGATGGCCGCGAACAGCAGAAGACGTAGCCGAAAGCAGTCCCAGCTAACGTCGATGCATCCCAGGTCCCAAGAGGGCGTACCTACTCCAAGATGACCCTTCTGGGAGCAGAATCCATCCCAGAACCGACCCAGGGCACCCAGGTGTGGTTTCCCCTCCTTCGGGAGAGAGGTTGAACCCCTGGTGGAATTCCTGTGCGGCTGAGACCTTGGAGATCCTGACGGAAGTTCCGAGCTGCCTCTATTCCTCCAGAATCGTGAGTGGCTTTTTCCATCTGAAAGCCCTTTCAACAATATAAATCAGCAACTTACCGAAAAGAATTTGCCTTTTTCAGTTCCTCTTTCCCGTTTTATCTGTTATTTTCTGCCCCTCAGAGGACTGCAATCTATGCTTTCACTTTCACATTCATCTAACAGCAGAAAATTTAACTCTTAAGCTCCCGTTTTACTCTACACTATACTTTACTTCTCGGACTCTGTTGGCAAAAGTGGGTACAGCACGCCATCTACTGGATTTTTTCATGTTTGCAGCATCACATATATTTCTTGAAAAGCAGCAAACTGGTTAGAAACAAGACCAATCTTGTAAAGACTTTGCAATCCTCCTGTGAAGAGGTAATCGATTCTTTACCACCACAAAACAAATCCTCAGTATGAGCAGGACCCCAACTACACAAAAGAAATTTGCTTTTGTTCCCTTGGCCCACCCAGCAACCATGACTCAACAATCAAGTCAATCAAGCCAATCCGATCAAATCTTAGATGCATTGAAGGAGTTAAATCTTACTCAAGTTAAGATGTTGTCAGATCAAACCACTGGATTCTCTAGCTTAAGAGCAGAAATGAAAGAGGGCTTTTCAAATGTCGATACCAAATTAGAGACATTTGGTGGTCGTTTACAAGCGTTGGAAGAGAATATGAATGTCACTGATTTTCGTCTTGGAGAAATTGAAGCCTCAATGGAATCAACAAGTAAACTGGTTCTTACACACGAAATCGAAGCCTCTTCCAAAATTCTAAGAATTCAAAACCTCACTGTGGATAAAGATGAAAATCTCTATACCATCGTTGGAGATACCCTGGCCACTCTACTTGAGGTACCTATTGAAGAATTCCTTCGTGAGGTAGACGTGATTTACCGTCAACCAACGGCTTATACCAGAAGAAATAAACTCCCTCCTGAGGTAATCGTTAAATTGGTTAGAAGATACACCCGGGATTGCATCCTTAAGGCTACCCAAGACAAGGAGGTGGAAATCAGTAAATCCAAAGTGACAGTTCTGAAAGATGTTCCTTGGGAGATTCGTCAATTACGGAAAGAATATGTATTCCTTACCAAACTCTTGCTCAAGCATGACATAAGATACAAGTGGCTCTACCCCCAAGGTTTGTCCTTCCAATGGGAAGGCAAATTACAGAAAATTGAATCTCACCAGAAAGCTAGAGCCTTCGTTGAAAAAAACGCAAAGAAGTTGGGCTACTCCCCTTCCTCTTCTTCACCACCCTCCTCTGAAGATGAGGACATGACCGGAACTCAAACCACTACCAAAGATGACAGCCGTGATAACCAGACCTCGAAACAAGAGACTTCAAAGCACGTTCAAGATTCTAGTGGCGCAGTGGGAGGTGCCAGGCCGAAAAATTATCTCAGGCCAAAATCAGGGAAGAAAAAATATTTTTGGAAGTAGCAAGATGGCCCAAAAAATTCTAACATGGAATATTAATGGTATGAACACGCCCCAGAAGCGTCGGAAAACTTTCAATTTTCTCCAAAAACAACAATGCTCCATCATCTGTTTACAGGAAACCCATGTACTGAGAAAACATGAACAATATTTAATACAAAACAAATTGGGAAATCTATTTTCCACATCAAATAAAGAAAAGAAGCAAAATGGGGTGGCACTGTATATTAAATCAGAACTTTCCCCAATTCTCTTGGAAAAAGATGAATCAGGCAGATGGATTCTTGTCCAAGCAAAAATCCAATCTAAAGACACAATTATTGCTGGTATATATGCTCCTAACGATAATCATGGAAGACAAGTATTCTTTGAACAACTGGCCCAGAAACTGTTGCAATATGGGAATCACCAGCTTATAATATTGGGAGATTTCAATGCTGTACATACTCCCTCAGTAGACAGGAAAACACCAAAAGGGAAAAAATTCAAGACCTCATCTTCCACACTGCCCAAATCGTTCTTGGATATGTCCGACATCCTAGAACTTCATGACATCTGGAGAAGGAAAAATCCACTAAAAGACGGTTACACCTTCTATTCAAGACAATATGCTTCCTTCTCCCGTATAGATATGTGTTGGGCTACATCTGATCTTCTACTAAATACAAGGGATATTGAAACTTTACCTCGAGTGTTATCTGACCACAATGCCATCTTATGGACACTGAAATCTTCAGGTATGCCTAGGCATTGGAAAATTAACCCAACTCTTTGGACTGATAAAGAATTCATCTCAGAGGCTGCTAGAGATTTGAATTTGTATTTTGAAACTAATCTGAATAAGGGCACACCACTCAAAACGGTATGGGATGCCTTCAAGCCATACTTTAGAGGATTCGTTATCCAATTTATGGCAAGACGGAATAAAGAGAGGAAAAAGAAATATGAATCAACTCTTAAAATGATGAAAAAGCTTGAAACGGACTTAACACAAGACCCCCGTAACGATAAGCTGAACAAAGACCTGGCCTCTTGTAGGCATGAACTCAATCTGATCCTGACTGCAGATATAGCTCACAAAATCAAGTTGGCCAAACTGAACTTTGTGGAAAATGCGAACAAACCAGGTAGATGGTTAGCGTATAGGTTAAAAAAGGTACAATCACAAAAACTTATATTCTCACTCAAAGACAAAGCTGGGGAAACTCAGACAGAGCAATTACAAATCCAAAAAATCATAGAGGAATATTACCAAAGATTATTTAAGCCGGAGATGATTGACAATGATGCTATCTTCCATTACCTTGAACAAGCCAACTTTCCAAAACTTACTGAGCAACAGAGAGCCCAGACGAATGCCCCTATCACAATGATGGAAATAACAGAGGCTATTAATCATCAAAAACTGAATAAAGTGCCTGGACCCGACCAAATACCTGCTATATTTTTTAAAAAATTCTCAGAGACAATTTCTGGAATTATGAAAAACCTCTTCACATCTATATTTGAAGGTGAAAATATACCAGATTCCTGGAAATCATCACACACGACACTGATTCCCAAAGAAGGGAAATCCAAAGATTTGATACAGAACTACAGGCCAATCGCCCTCCTAAACGTGGATTACAAAATTTTTGCAACCATCCTGGCCAATAGATGGCGAATGATTTTACCTTCTTTGATATCACACGACCAGACGGGCTTCCTCCCGAAAAGGCACCTCCAATCCAATATCAGAACTTTTCTCAACGTGTTGGAATATTATGAATCCCACCCCGAGAAGCAAGTAGCTTTTGCATTCATTGATGCCGAGAAAGCCTTTGATAATGTATCCTGGTCTTTACTCAAAACTCAATTAGATTACCTTCAGTGTGGCCACAGAATGTTGCGAGCAATTGAACAAATTTATTCTACCCAAAATACCAGGATTGTAGTGAATGGTCACCTCACAGATAAAGTTAATATACACAAAGGTACCAGGCAAGGATGCCCCCTTTCTCCTCTTCTGTTTATATCCACCCTGGAAATTCTTCTTCATGTAATAAGGGAAAACCCAGACATTCAAGGCTTACAAAATAAGGGAGAAGTTTACAAGGTACAAGCCTTTGCAGATGACCTGATGGTTATCATGGAGAACCCCCAGACTTCCTCTGTAGAACTTCTAAAGACCCTGGAGGCATACTCAAAAATCTCTGGATTAAAGGTGAATAGAGAAAAAACATTGGTTTTAACTAAAAATATGACCCCACCCATGATCGAAAAACTGGTAAATCAATCTGGTTTTCAACATTCTAATAAGGTAAAATACTTGGGTATTACTGTATCTAATCGATGCAACTCTCTACTTAAAGATAATTATGTTAATGTTATCAAAACAATCAAAGCTGATCTTGAAACTTGGTCAAGACTTCAGCTATCCTTAATGGGCAGAATTGCTGCAGTCAAAATGAATGTCTTACCTAAAATGCTTTTCTTATTCCAATCTCTGCCTATATTACCACACTTTAAGATCATTTCAGATTTGGAAAAAAGTATACGTATATTTATATGGCAAAAGAAAAAAGCAAGGATTAAAAATATTTATTTGCAGGATAGAACCAAATTTGGAGGCTTTGCCCTTCCCAATTTGGCACTATACTACAAGGCTGCTGCCATGACTTGGATTAAAGACTGGATTCTGATGACAAATAAAAGAATACTACAGCTTGAGAGTTATGGCCTTGATAAGGGTTGGCATCACTATATGTGGTATAAGGGAAATCTACCTACCCTCTTTAAAAAGCACTGGATAAGGAATGCTTTAATTAAAATATGGTCATTGATTCAAAAACAATTTTATCTCAAAGCACCTATGTGGTTATCTCCACTGGGAGCAATTTATAGCTCCCAGGCAAGTGAAATCTCAAAAGTTGTAACTTACAGACACCTTCTGAATGCTGACTTCTCATTGAAACCATTAGGGAAACTAGTATCAGAAGGTCATAATCTGGATTGGTGGAAATATCAACAAATATATTCACATTTCAAAGAGCTTTCCAAAGAGGGTGGCTTTATGACTACTGATACCCCACTCGATAAAATACTATCCTCTGGTGACTCAAAGCTTATTAGCAAATTTTATAATACACTGTTAAATGAAAAAATGATTGATACATTGGTTAAAGATTCTATGATTAGATGGGCTGAAAACTTTGGTTATACTATTCATTTAAATAAATGGGACTCCTTGTGGAATACAGTTAAAATCTTTAAATCTATTTCATTTAAGGAAAATTGTTACAAAATGTTTTATAGATGGCACTTTGCACCTCACCGTTTATCCAAGATGTATAACTGTTCACCTAAATGTTGGAAATGTAACTATGACTGTGGAACCTTTTATCATATGTGGTGGACTTGTAAAGAAGCAAAGGCGTATTGGAATATGGTAAAACTTTTCTTAGAAAGATTTTTGAAAATTAAGATAGAGTCTAGACCAGAACTATTCTTGTTAAATATAGTAGATGTAAACATTTCCCATGACCAGAGATATGTACTTCACCATGTAATTGTTGCTGCAAGAATACTATATGCGAAATTTTGGAAACAACCAAACACGCCAACTGAGAAGGATTTCCACGGAAAGATAAGAGAATGTATCGAAATTGATAAACTCTCTGGCTATCTAAAGGGAGATTACGACGAGATTTTTCGGGAAAGATGGCAAGAAGTAACAAATTTGTTAGTATTGTGATAATATTTGGCAATTTTAGTAATATGTTAAATTACTATCTCTATTTTGCTTGATATACTCAATGAAAATTTTTAAAATTGTACCCCTTCTTCCCTTCCCCGCCCATACTCTTTTTCCTTGT
The DNA here is from genome assembly GCA_023846285.1 of Phrynocephalus versicolor. NCBI lineage: Eukaryota > Metazoa > Chordata > Lepidosauria > Squamata > Agamidae > Phrynocephalus > Phrynocephalus versicolor. Next base: position 26,574,893 of record JAHTLZ010000240.1, read on the forward strand.
TCCCCCCTTAAAAACTCAATAAAAATCTATAAAAAAAATATTTTATTCATCATGTTAAAATAAAATGTTCCATAATCATTTTTTCCTTTTCTTTTTTCAATTTTTCAGGAAAAAAAGCCCAAAAAGGCTTCAGGAAAAAAATGAAAGAAAAAAAATTTGCTGAATTTTTCTGCCCCCCGCCCCCGCCTTCACATCTCTGTACCCACCTGTAATAGACATGAATAAGATTATGTTCTTAGATGTTGCTTGTGCTCTACATTTAATGAAACTCCATTCATCAAGCTTGAAATCTGTGGCTTGCTTTAAAAAATTAACTAAAATGGACATGGACTAACCTTCATGTTATTATTTGTGGTGTAAGGCATGAGATAACTCCCCTGAAAGGTAAAGTTGTAAAAAATTGTAAAAAAAATGCTTTTGAATATTCACTAAATCACATTAATACATCCTAATATGAATTATAGGTGTAATCTTCTGAAAAATCAGAAGGCAATCTGATAAGGAACCCCCCCCCCCGGGAAGGGAACATTAATGGAGATGTAGGTTGCATTTACAAAGGTGTGGTGCAATGTAGATCTTGGCAGGCCTTGGCTGAATGGTTTTGCTTTACAGTTCACAAATTTTAGTGTTGTTTTGCTTTTGGTAACTGCACACAAATACATATAAATTACAAATCATCAGCACTACCGTGATCGTTCTGTTTAATCACCTGTGAAAGTAGCACAAGACAGAGATGAGCACATTAGCAGCTGCAAGGAAGTGTGTGACAATAGCTTATTTTGAAAATAGCTTGCAAAATCAATGTTACTAGTGATGATGATCCAGTTATTTACAAACTGGGCTACCTTACAGAGAAAATTATTGCACTGAAGACAACATTGGCACCAGTTCAGGCAGCTCTGCCAGTACAATTAGGAGGATGCATAGTGCTCAGAGACTGTCTTATACATATGGGCAAAAATTGAAATTCACTGAAAAAAATCATTTGGTAATACTTACTAGAGTAGTACTGTGTTCAGGAAAGGGGCAACCAGCAGAGGAAGTGCCCAGGGAGAACATTCCTCAGAGGATGCGTGATGGTCTCTTAAATTACTGGCTCAGGACAGCTCCCTTCTGGATTCACTTCTGTTTTCTCTCTCTAGGAATTCTTAAAGGGTCTTGTCCCTGGCTTGCAGCTTGACGCTTTATTGCCTCCTCAGGAGCTCCTGCTGCCATTGGCGCAGCAGCTCCTGCCACTGTGTTGCTTCTTGGAGTAAGTAGTTTGCTCCACTGCTGGGCCAAACGGGCAGGTTGCATGCTGGAGTGTCACAGTTCTTTCTAGAGGGCTCTGGAGTTTCAGGCAACAATTGGATGCCTGGGACATGAGAAATAGACTCCGTGAATGTATAGGATTTCCATAAATGTTAACTCGCTATTCAGCAATTGTTTCAATGGATCTCTTTTAGTTAGGATCACCAACGGAATTTATATTCTAGGGTATGAAAATGCACTGCAAAGATTGTTTAGGTTTCCTTTAGACAAAGATGGCTTCCTCCCAGCAGTTCTAAACTCTAAGCTTTGCTCATGAAGCAGGCATCTTACCTCTGTTTCCCCAAACATATACCTGAAAGAGTACTGTAGATATATTTATACATTTGCCTGTACATGTTTCTGTTAGCTAACGATCCATACTTTACAGGTTTCAGCACCTTAGGCCATTGTTCACCTTAAGGCTATGGATACTATTGTCTACCTAACAAGCCTATTCAGGCCATTGTTCATCTTATGAGCCTATTTCAGACCAGGGTGACAAGAGGATGGAGGACTCTCACTAGCTATATTCAGACTGATGAAGCTGTTTGGATAAGCAGCGAAATATTTCTATCTCTCAAGAAAAAAGAAGTCCAGTAGCCATGACTCAGCTTCCAGATAAACTCACCTGGATGACTGAGAATCTTCACAGCCCTTCTGTTAAGGTGTGTGTGAGGGGCAGACATATAGGGTACATAAACATGTGTTATTTAGATACTTGTGTGCTGATTGTGAAGTGCAAAAACAGTTCTGTGATTATATTAGTACTGTTAATGACTGCACATGTTGCCTTACTGAGGCTTCCGGTCATAAGAGCTCTACCAGCACATATAGCTGAATCTGCATTCAGAGGCCTTTGAGATCTCCCCAGTCAAAACATATATCTAAATGCAGACATCTGCACAAGTACATTGAAGAAGATGGGCCATGTATATATTCATGTCATATTCTCTTCTTTCAAAGTCAGTGGCTGCAAGGACATGAATCTGCAGCTACTCTGGTCCTAGCACCCAATGCAAAGACCTACAGTGGTTCAAAATGGCACCACCTCGTTCTTTTCTGCTCTAGGTTTTGCAGAGAAACTGCAGTCTCCAACCCCAACCAGACCTGATTGAACTGATGAAAACAAGCACTGCAGCTTGAGGATGTGCTACAAGTGGGGTTACACCTGTTTGCAGGTAACTTGCAGCAAATCAGCTTATAGCAAAAGTATTGCTCCAGGCAGACAGACTGTAAGAGGCAGGACTACTGAAAAAACATCTATGGATGCTTATTGTATGAAGCTTTCAAGTCAATGGCTGCAGGAAGATTATCTAATTTTTACCTTGGTAGATTATTATAACTGGAAATTTGAAGACCCTCCTTGCAGATACTTAAGGGTTACTGAGGATTCTATGAAAAGAGGAGGAAACAAGGTTTGCTATCTTGGTGACGAAGCAGGAAGGAAGGTTCATTTTGCTGACTTCCCAAATCAGCATTTCACCATTGCCATGTCATGCAATTTCTAATCAATGCACATAATTTTTGCTATAAATCAAATTCCTGCATTTTAAATCTCCAGTTCAGCATGCCAGAAACAGCTAGCAAATATAGATTTAATTATATAGAAAAGATGCTTTTACTGCAGTACAGATTGAGTCTTCGAAATACAAAGAAACCAGTTCTGCTTAAAATGTGCAGGGATCAATTCATTATATTGATCTGAAGTGAGTTGTGCTTTAATTTAAAACAAAAGTACCAAAGGCCAAACTTGGCAAAGTTGATATGTTTGAAATATACTTGTCGCATATCTCAAACTTTCATTAAAGTGTTAGCCATCTTTGCAATGTATTTCTTCTACAAATTGCCACCTAAAAGTCTGTCTAAAAATAGACATAATTTGGCCAAAGTTGATTTCAGTGGGAGATGTTCAGCACAATTCTATAGACATCAACTCAGAGCAAGTTTTATTACAGGATAAGGCTGCTATGTACTTTCTTAAATCTCTCTAGTGCAAATCAGTGAGGTCTTTTACCTGGAATTTATCTTAGGATTTTGGTTAATGCCAGATATGGTTTTGAATTTAAAATGATAGGACCTTTTTAGACTGAGGAAATGGTTAAAAAATTAGATTTTTACAACAGTGAAGATGATTTATTATTATAGTGGCTGAAATCTGTTGCACAACAGTGAGTGTAAAATTATGATGCATTAACAGCAGTAGCGACAGCAACAAAAAGCTGCAAACTGCCATTGATCAAAGGCAATTTCTGGGAGCATGTGATTTGTGCATACTACAACAATAACAAAGCAGTTCCTTCCAAGAAGAACTGCCAGGATCGCCCATGTTAGCCAGGCAGGACACCTGGGAGTTCCAACCCTGAGGGTGGCCTGGAAGGTTGTAACAAGGTGTAGGGCCTTCTCAGTGGTTGCTCCCCAACTACCCCCTGAAATTCGGCTGGCACCCTCGCTTCAGATTTTTAAAAAACTATTGAAGACCTGGTTGTATAGAATGGCCTTCTGTGATTTCTGAAACATTCAGTAAGACACTATTCTTTTACTGGTTATGTTATCTCCCCCCATTTTATTAATCTCCTGCCATTTTTATCTTCATTTTTTCCTTCATTTTAGTTTTTTGTTGTTGATTTATTTATATTTTGCTTTATTATGCTCCTTGTATTTTGGTTTTTAAAATGTATTCCTTTGTTAATTGTCATGTGATTCTATGTTCCCCTCACACCAAGTTTCTTGCAACAGGATTATATCAAACTCAAATAGAAACTTTTGGAAATCACCATCATTGGCCTTACTCCTCCAACCTGCTATATTCCAGGAAAGAATACTCAAAAGTGATGGTTTCCTACTAGTTTGTAGTCAATCTAATGGTATCAAAGTTTCTGAAGGTCCTGTGTGATCCAAATGAGTGTGTCCATTGCTTACTGTCTCAGGGTTACTGCAATCTGCAACAGGATGTGGGTCATCCACCAGAATAGGGCCCGGTATTCTTGGAGGTTCTGGTTCCGAGATGTCCAGTTCCCTGGTAGTTCTTAGCTTAGACTTGACTTCTTTACTGCATGATGGTAAGTCTGCCAGAGCTGTTGAATTTATGTTTAGAGTACTGTTCAGGTTTATTAGGCATTGATGCTGGAGATAATCTGTGTGTTCACATTTTTCCACTATAGAGTCATGAAACCTATGAATTGGGTTGATTGGAGTATTCATGGGAGTGATTCTATGTTGTAAACCGCCCAGAGTATCCCTAGGTCTAAATGGGCGGTATAAAAGTCAAATAAAATAAAATAAAATAAACAAATAAATACATAAATACATAAATTGCTTACTCACCAGATTTATGGAAGGAAACCACAGTGTTTTGCCACAGATGTTTATATCATCATCTGAAATTGCACAATAGGATTTCAGTCATTATATCTCACCAACATCAGATGGGGTAAAATTCAAGTTACGAAACAAATATTATTTTGAAATGCAATTTCCCATAGGAATGCATTGGAAACATATTAATTTGTTCCAGAGGCTAAAAACACCCATTTTTGTGCAAAACTCTTTATAAAGTGTACTTTAAAGACATGCACACTGTAGAGGAACATGATTGATCCAGAATAAAGATTTCAAACAGCACACATCAAATTCTTTGAACATGCTACAGAAAAGTTCAGTGGACTTCAAAGGATACCTTTACATCTCACAATCAGTTTTAAAAATGAATTCATTCATTTTATATCTGGAGCAAATCCCATGGTATTTGACTTTCTAGATGAACACTGAGGAAAGTCACCTAATTAAGGTTTCCGAGTGTGTTTCATGGCTCAGTGTGGCAAAGCTGCCTTGATTTCTATATTGCATCATAGTTCCTAATTGTTGTAAGGGGCATATAAATGTATGAAAGTATAAACATTCTGGCAGATAAGAAACATGTAGATTATTGAAGCATAATCTAGCACACAATCCTAATCTAATTAAGAGAGACCACAAAAGAAGTGTATATGGATACACTTTCTTTCTTTGAAAATCACCCATAGTGTAGTGTTTTGTGTTACGTTTTTATGCCTCCAGAGTGGATGGAGTCCTTTTAGTTCTAGCCAGAGCCTGACAAATTTGTTTACTTGTCTACTATAAAGAAGCTACTAAAATTTAAATAGCAAGCAGTGATTATTATAAATGACAAGTTGCAGTTATGAGATATTAAATTGCAGAGAAACTGACAGGATTCCCACGTACCACTGCTGATCTTAACTATGAGCAATAAAAGGAGCACTTGTAAACTAAAACATAGCCACCTGTTCCCCTTGTAATCCCTTCAACTGTAATTGCAAGAGGCACAACCTAAAAATGTCACCATATCAGATGTAGATTAGTGTCGGTTTCCTTGGAACAGGCACTCCTTATTTGATGTGCTTCATCTGATATGGTTCTTTTGCTGGGTTTATTATTCTACCCTTCTCTTAAATCTTACATGAACTAGTTTTGTCTTCTGATTACACAAAAGATAATCCAGATAGCACAAATCTTTCTTTCTCTTTCCATCTCTTTCTCTTTCACAGATGCGTACAACCCATGTATTTGCGTGTTCTCCAAACACCCTCCATTTCTTGAATGTGGGATATTGTACTTCTGCATCCACAACTCCAAACACCAAGGTATGGCTAGATGCCATATATGGCCCAATATCATGCCTGGATCATTGGCAGGAAGAGTGATGCCAAGCTTTACCTAGTGAAAGGTGGCCTGAATGTTGGCAAGGCCAATGGCAACAGTCAAGATGGTCTACAGGATACCCTCTTCTGCTCACTACTGTCAAAAAACATCGATGATGTTTGTGTTTGGATGAGAAGTGGTTAACTGATGAAGAAAGAAGTCAGCCTCTCCGATTTTTCTTTGCTTGGTGCCTCTTTGTGATTGGCAGTGAGCACAGACTAGCATAACGTGTGCAGCAGTATCAGCCTATCAGGCAATGTCCTGGCATTCTGAAAGCACCAAATCTCATAAGAACATAAGAAGAGCCATGCTGGATCAGTCCGACTTCCTGTATCTCACAGTGGCACTGCCAAATGCCTCTAGGAGCAAACAAGTATAGATATCAGTCTCCTGATTAGGCATGGGTGTTTTGTTTCAGAAGTGGTCCGGCACCGAAACGAAATGCAGGAGCCCACCTGGCACCCAGAACTGGCCCAACCCTCTGGAATGAATTCATATATTGGAATTATTTTTTTGAAGAATTGAATTGAATTGAATTTCCTGTCTTTTTAAAATGAAAGTTAAAGTGTAGACAAAAATTCCAACAGAAACTTCCCTCATGTAACATTAGCCAGAGCTAGAAGATTCCAGAAGATGAGTACATGTACTGGTTGCTGGAGGAAGACAGAAGCAAAAACAGCTGGAATGTGCCTGTAATCTCTATATGTCAAAATATTTTAAAGTGCTCTTTTGGTTTTTGCAACCTTGACAGGTACAGGACTCAATAATCCATAGAGTCCCTTGAAGATTATTCATTTTGAGTATTTTTTACCCCACCTTCCTCCTTGGAAAAGGACCCAAGGCAGCTTATAGTAAGGAGGGACAATATATAGTCCAGTACAATTAAGACATATTCAAGTTTGAGAACAGAGAATTGAGGGACATCTTACAGCATTAAAAGACAACATTAAAGCTACAAGAGAACACAAGCAGTTAAAGAGAGTAAAAATCCCATGTAATCCTGCACAGTAGACCATTCAAAAGTTATGAGGGATGGAAACTAACATTTAAAATATAGTATCAATGCAACCACAGAAGGGGAGATATAAAGAGAAGTTATAAGTGGTTATAAACACAAAGTCTATGTAATCATGTATGGTAGGTTCATATAAAAAGACACGCAATAGGTACTCCATCATTCAGGGAAAGCTTGCCTGAGGAGAAAGGTCTTTGCTTGTTTCCAGAAAGACAACAGACATGGGGCAATCCTGATGAATCAAAGGTGTGAATCACACATGCAGGGTATCATGAAGAAACATACACACCCTTTAAATGAAATGATAAATAGCAGCTGTAAGGAAACATTCCCCATTTTGTCTTAAAATGCTTCTAAGGTGGTTTTAAGATATACAGTGTTAGTTGCTGTGAAAAGGGCCGGTTTACTGAAACTTTAGTTAGTATCTCACACTTTCTGTGTGGAATTGTTCATATCTGAAATGAAATTCACCAAATTATCCAACAAAAACTCTCTTAACTCTCTCCTTCTTCAGCACTCAAAAATCTAAGCCAGGAATGGGAATGCATGCACTTTTGGGTCTGGTTATTTTTCTTAAACCTTCAAGGTCAATGAAGTATGCCATATAAAGATCTATCATTCAAAAGAGTGAAATTACTGGGGAAGTTCAGAAGAAACAGCCTAGAAATGCTGCTCATTTGCATCTGTTGGTCTCAAGCAGCTGCCTCCTGCCCAACAGTAGAGCTGGTTCTGGGTAGTACTAGTACAGTATCTACAACTCCAAAGGCCTTTATGTTGTATGTGTCATTGGCTGTCAGGCTTAGGGACTGGTAAATGTGATGACAAGAATTGCTTGTTATGCCTGATCCTCAGTTATATCCAGGTTTAAACATTCAGTAACCCCTTCTTCTGAGCAAATACATTGTTCAGGTCTGGAGCTGATGATGTTGATTCAGGAAGAACGCCTAGCAAAGCATGTGTCACTGCTATCCTGACAAGCTAATTTTCCTGTTAATGTGTTCACTTAAAAATAAAGCTTCTGTTATTAATGAGCTCCCCTCAGCATAGTCTTCAGTTAAAATATTCTTAGCTTCAGGCATGAAATATAGGTAATCAAATCCCAATATTGTTCTGTTGCTAAAATCACCAGAGTGGAAATAGGCAGCAACAATCACACTAGTGTGCCACTAGAGTGCGCATGTTGCTTAGGTATTGCAAAAAGAAAACTACTTCAGTAATTTTCTAAAGACTTGGGAGAGGCTTGTCTGAGGAAATGCAAAATGTCAATCATTTTCGGTATGTGCGAATATTTTTCTTGTTTTTTCTCTTTATGTTAAAACCGAGTGTGCTAAGGATAACATAGACTTAGGTCCTCTAGCCCACACCAGTATGCCTTCAGGAAAAAAAGATTGTGGCAGTGCGGAGAATCAATATGGAGTTTAGTTCATGCCATTGTTGTACTTTTCCATCATGATCTTTGCATTCTGTCGGACTATTAGGCAAAGAAAAAGTAATGCTAAAACCTTAGTTTTTCCCAAATAGTTGGAAAGTTGCTTCCTACAACACACATTCGAGGCACAAAAGTGTCTATTTGTTACTCTGAGTTCCCACCTTTCATATTATAATTATGTTATAATTTAGGCTGTTCTGTAGATAATAAAAAAATAACCAAATACAAGTAATTCAATATTTGTAACTAGTTTATTCCAAACTGGGGCATCTGTGTAATATCATTAGCCACTCTGAGCTTTCTTTTCAAGGATAAAAGGGTCCAGACTTTTTTGCATGAGGATGAGAGACATTTTTCAAAATATTTACTTGAAAACAATACATTTGGTGAAGTCACATGGATAGTAAATCCATTTGGCTTGGTAAGCTCATTTTATATACCGTATATACTTAGATAATCCTTCCCCAGCCTACTGCCCTCCAAATATATTGTACTACAAATCCCACCAACCAAGTCTAGCAGGGCCAGTGAGGCCTAAGCTAGAACATTATGGAAGCCTGACTTTTTTTTCTAAAGGATCAAATGAAGATGGGGTATTGCGAGCCCTATATGGAACATGTCAAGAATTCTTCCAGCACAAAGCTATCGCAAGGCCATGTGGACTGACATGGATTTGGAAATAGTAACAGATGAGGCAGTTAATTAGATTTGTCTTTGAAGTTTCAATGGCTGGAAGCACCAATGTGGAGCAGAAGGAACCACCTGCCTCAGGCCGCTTAGTCACTGGAATCTGTTAGGTTCAAGAAACTTTCACCATCCAAAAAAACCTACTGCAGTGTTACTAATGCTATGTGACATCTATCTTTCTGTGTTCCACCAAGCACTATCAAAACCTCATCTCCAGATATCTGCTTCCAAGCTTTAATGATTCAAAATGACAAAAAAGCATTTATATATGAACAGGGACTCACAAATAAAAGTTATTCTTGTTAATCTCTTGAAATACCTGATCCCATATGTCACAATAAATTAATGTGCGTTTGATCATGTTACTTTATACTGTGCATCCCTTATTAACGATTTGATTATTGTTACAGATCACTGGAGAGACCTAAAGATTTTTTTCTCTCCTCCCAACGGTTCCTGAAATTCATTTTAGTAGAAGTTATGCAAGCCTGCTGAGTCATGTCCACCATTTCCTACAGTGGCTTTTGATTATAATATAGGTAGGGAAATGTAATGGGAGAAGACAGGAAAACAGTGAGGTAAACCAGAATGGAAGCTGGGAACAGAGCTGCCGTTCCTAATTTAACGAAAAGAGACCCCTAGTTTTTGGCTTCAAAGTCAGTAAAAAAGAAACTGATTTTTCTTTCATTGGTCTACACAGAAAGAAAAACAAAAGAGATGTGGAGGAAATTAGGAATAATACCTTCATAAATCAACAGTAATAAAGATCTAAGACCTTGAAGCTTCAGAAAGCTTGTAATGTCCCTCTTTCTCCGGTTTTGCAAAGCAATGTCTCAGAATGGAATCAAATGTCAGTATAGTACATCATGCTACAAAATTATAAAGGAGATAGAGAAGGAGTAGATGGAAATTGGACCCCCAACATATTTGGGTCTCCCAGTCCTATTTTTTCTTCACTCCTCTCCCCCCCCCCCGATCTGTAACAAACTGTGCTCATGTCAGATGGATTGCTGGATTCATTCACAGTTCTTCAACCAAGCTGAGAAAACTTGTGGGGATACAGAAAACTGCATCTTCAGATAATTTGTTTCCTAAGGTTCCTAAGTGAAATATATTAATTAATTAATATTTGTGTGTGTTGACTTGCTATCTACCAGGGATTGTATGACATAAGAACTGTTATGGGCAGAGATACTATCACTCACATGGTCCATTTACTTCATTTATTTTAGTAATTGGTGAGCCTGGTTTTCATTCATGTCTATTCCCATGCCCCAACGTATCCATTTTAATTTTTGCTTGTCTGCTCCTTACCCATGCAGGAAGCTAAAGTCACTGGTCCCATGCATGAATGCTTCTGTATGTACTGAATATTCATTACCAATGCTTATATTTCATATGGGGGTTGATTAATGCATCCTGGTAAACTAGAGAACAGAGTTGTGCAGCTAAGAGGGAAGGCTCCTACAGAAGTGTGTTTGTCTTCCAAAATAAAATATACCTAGGATATTTTGTTCTGTTTAATACTCCACACTAGTGGGGTATTAAATTCCAACAAACACTGGGTTTAGCCACACTCACTCTTGGGCAAAAACCACACTTTGGAAAAATATTATTTTTATTTTAAATTAGAAAATTAAATCACAAAAGTCAAAATCATTTAAAATCTAAATAAAAAAGGGAAATGCAAAGCAAAACGGATATAGAATTAATCAGTAGCATGGTTTTAGAATATACAGTCCAAGAAAATAAAACTAAGTACAACTAGAACTCTGAACTACAAAACCCATCTTAGATTTCTAAAAGCTAAAAATCCTAAATTGAAGCCATATGCGGTATATAAGTATTAAAATAAATAAATAAATAAATAAATCTGATGCTCTAAGTTCTCTCTCTCTCTGTAACTTAAAAGCAGTATTTCATTAGTAGCATCTCCTCCCATCTTCTACAGTCACTCTGGTGGTCAACCAACCACAGGGTAATAATCAGCATATTCATTAATTCATTCTTGGTCTTTCTTCCCACCTCCAGTTCTCATGAAGTCCAGTTTCAGGAATGCAATGTTTTGTCTTCTTCAGGTGCAATAACTGCATCTGTGAGGCCTAGGATGGAACTAGGGAAAAACAACTCTACAACTAGGGAAAAACAACTCACAAATCCTTTCTCAATTTCTGAACCTAACTACTGTCATTTTACGATTAATTCACACTGTGAATTAATGACCTTCAAAGGCTTTTGCCAATTCAAAGCTGTGGAAGGCCCTGCTCACATGTTCAGTTCTTCCTTCAGTTTGCTTCACGTGACCTCTCATTTGAAGGCACAGTAGAAGGTTCTCCTAAATGGGGTCTTTTCAACAATGGCACCAAATGTGTTTTTATCTATGCTCTTTAGGCAGTTGGTCAAGGCAACATTGCTCCATCAGACTATTACGTGTGCGTGCGTGTGTATGTGTGTGTGTGTCAGAGGGAGAGAGACAGAGAGAGAGAGAGAGAGAGAGAGAGAGAGAGAGAGACAAATACACACACACACACACACACACACACACAGAGAGAGAGAGAGAGAGAGAGAGAGAGAGAGAGAGAGAGAGAGAGAGAGAGAGATTTGATTCTGTTTTGTTTATGCATTGCTTTTAATTATACTAATATTTAAATAATTTGCAATTGACTCTATACAGTCTTAGAGATTGTTGTTTTAATATCCTCAATTGGTGTCAATTTGCCAGCTTGCAGATTTTCAAACAGATATAAATGCTTAAACAAACAAATGAACAAGCAAATTAAATTGGCTCCGATTCTAAGTATTTACTTTTTAAAAGGTTTTGTTTTTGACAGATGGCCCAAGTAATCCTTTCTTTTGGTTATGTTGTTTTCTGGCAAATGTCTTTGTTTTCATGTCTTCACTTTTTTTTCTTCCCTTGGTCTGCTGCTTTCAATGACATATTTTCTAATTTTGACAGTGTTACAAAGGGGACAAAGGGGACAAAAATAAGCCTATTCTGGTTGATATTGGAAGGCTGAGATGGAATTGAACTTAATGTAAGGGTGTTACTGGCTAGAATTGGACAGCTCCCAAGCTGGTTGCTCACATTGAGTCTCAGCCCTGTAATGTCATGGTTTGCGACAGGATAAGGCTTGGCAGCCAGACAGCTGATATAAAAATCAAATCAAAATAAATAAACAAAATATATTGAAGGTGTGTAATTACTTGCAATTGAGGATGGTTTAATATTAAAATTTGAATTTTGGATCTGTATACTGTATATACAAGTCAAGTACTATTACATAAAACTATAAGAACATAACAACATAAGAAGAGCCATGCTGGATCAGGCCAAAGACCCATCTAGTCCAGCTTCCTGTATCTCACAGTGGCCCCACCAAATGTATCTGGGAGGGCACGAGACTAGATATCTGTCTCCTGATACCACTCCCCTGGATCTGTCCCTTGAAGTACCCTGGTTTTAAGCCTGAAGAATACACATCTCCATCATGGTTTGTAACCTGCGATGGACTTTTCCTCCAGGAATCTGTCCAATTCCCCCTTTTGCTAAATCAGATATATCTTCCTCTCTGCAATTTTGCTCGTTGTTTTCTTTTTTTATTTTATTTTCAAATTGCAAAAAAAGTGTTCTGCAAAAGGATTTAGAGAATTCCCCAAGTAACAAGACTTAAACTTGGAAGGTGTAAAGGGGGAGCTTCCTATGCCATGGTATGCAAGGGATCACCCCAGCTCTTCACTTCGGATTGATCCTGAATAATTTACGCAGATGTTCTCTAATGATTCATTCGTTCGTTCCAGGCTGTCTAAAACAGCTTGGATGTGTGCCAAGGGTTAAAACGACAGTTTTAAAAACTGTTTCATTAAAAGCAGTGCAGGATATCTATCATTTCATCGAGCATAGGAAGCTAGAACTTTGGGGTGGGGTGGGGGGAAAATAAGAAAGACAGACAGTGTACAATGTTCGAAGTTGGATGTATGCTTTCAACATTAAGCCAAAAAGCCTACCAACGAGCAAACAAACAAGACTGAGGAAAATTCCTCTCCACTGTGAATAGCATTTCTTTCTTACAAATATGGGGAGAAGAAAGGGATACAGGATTTGAAGAATGGCAAGCCACTCTCACCCCTTTCCTCACATATCTTCTTTCGAACGCATGATTTGTGCTGAAGGATTTTTGGTTAAGCCAGATAACTTGAAATGGAGTGCAGGTGTTGAGGCCAAGCAATTTAGGAAAGCTAAAATTCTAGGACAACCTCTGAAAGACCCTTCCCTGCACCTTTTATTAATGGTCTTCTTCCAGCTGGCTGTGTGTGCTTTTTCCTATTGGGTTTCCTCCCCCCCACACACACCCAGCTGCCACCATGACTTATCATAACCAGGATGCTGAAGTTTAGCAAGAGAATGTCAGCACCTGCAAAGAGTTGGCTGTTTGTGGATTGGAAGCAGACACAAGAAGGTGAGCAAAAGAGAACCACAGCAGCACTCAGCCTGGCCAATGCATTAGAAAGGTAAAAGTGACGCTGCTCTGAAACTTGCCATTTTGTCAGCTGTCAATAGAGCTGCCAAATCTCAGAACACTGCCTGACATCTCAACATATTGCTGTGTTTCTCCAATCTCTAACTGGGGAGAGGGGGGGAAATATCATAGCAAGTAAAGCCAGGGGAAGAGAAGTGTGACTTGACTGTGTGCATTGAATAATCAAACCACACAACTGTGAACTGTGTGACTGACATTACATTTAGCCTGGCCCTGAATGATAAGAACTGGCAGGATCATGAACACATGCTCTCTAAGAGCATGTTGGACTGCCACTCCCATAATCTACAGTCAGCATAGCTAGTGGTGAGGGATCATAGAATCATAGAGTTGGAAGGGACCTCAAGGGCCATCCAGTCCAACCCCCTGCCATGCAGGAACCCCCATCACAGTATTTCCGACAGATGGCCATCCAGCCTCCGGTTAAAACCCTCTAAAGAAGGAGACTCCACGACCCTCCTTGGTAGCATAGTCCACTGCTGAACATAGGAATCTTTGGAAGGCCAAACACCTTAAGGAGGAGTGGGTACTTGCTCCATTCTAGCTAGCCGCTCTTCTTTGAGCATTTAGATAACAATAACCTTGATAGTGATGGAATATGGTGTCAGAATCTCAAAGACCAGAATCTTGTTGTGGTTTTTTGGTAGCTTTTTTGGTCCATCAGATGACTAGATGTGCCCCAGTTGTCCAATCGGTTGCATGAGGGTGCACAACAGACCTTTGTGCAAATCTCTTGCACAACTGCCCTTCTATGCAGTAAAATAAAACAGGATTCTGGCCATACACTTGAATCCTTCATTATATACAGCCTAATAGAGTTCTCACAGCTCAAACTTTGAAATTAGCAGTTGTTTGAAGAATCTTCTTCAATGTGTTATCTTAAATGAGAGATATTATAAAGATGCATTTTTTTGGTCGAACCTGCTTTCTTTAAAGGAAAAAGTAGGTACATTTGAGGCATCAGTAAGGAGTAAGGTGGGCTTCTTTGGTTGAATTATTTATGACAATGCTCCATTTAGATGTTCTTTTTAAGAAACCCATTTACATACACAACAATTTTAAGAGGACTGTCTTAAGTTTGTTGCAAACATTTACACATTAGCCTATGTTTTATTTATAGTACGTGTACTAGTGACTGGAACTATATTCAGCTCAGACTTTTTGCACATGCTGTGAAATAAACAGATACGTACATTTTGGACTATTAGTTCTCTCAGAACCTTTATAACTGTTTAAGTATTTAGAATAATCATAAATTCAGACATGCATGATGCTTTGATCAGGATCCTGATATTTGATCAGGATGCTGTACTTGATACCATGAACACTCATTTTACTTTGATTTTTAGGACACTTGGATAGGGAGATGAATTTTTGTATTAAGGTTTGCACCTTGTTTTGCCTAGGTTAAAACATGTAAGTCTCACACTCATTTTTCTGACACCCGCCAAATTCTTTCTTTCAGTTTCTTTCTTTACCGTGGGACTCACTCAGCTTGTACCAATTTAATAGAAGATTTAATTTAATTTAAAATTTTCTTGCCCAGCTACAAGGGAACCACAGTCTCCACCTATCATTCCCTATCATGATGATGTCTGTGTTTTTAAATGATGTGAGTTAATGTAGGTTTTCTTTTTTTGTTCTTGTTTTGCTTTGATTAGTTTCTGCTGTTTGTAGGTGTTGTGAACCATCACAATGGCCCCACTGTCAGATGGGCCGTATACAACCAACCAACCAACCCACCCACCCAACCAACCAAATAAATAAATAAATAGAGTCCGTCCCACAATCAGGCATTCTTTAAAAAATGGTTACCAGTGGATCCAGTTAAGCATATGGCATGGGGACTGAAGGTGGCACTCAGAGCCCTTTCTGTGGGCACCCAACTTCGCCCCTTCACAGCCACCTGTATTCAGGTTAAATTGCTGTAGTGGCACTTTGTGAAAAATTTGTGCGTTTTGAATCACAGTTTGGACACTCGGTCTCTAAAAGGTTTGCCATCACAGCTCTATAGCATCCCTGCCAAATGCTGTGTACCTCTTACCAGTTCAGAGATCTTCCAGGACAAAGATGCCAACTAACTTAAGGCTTTATTTATAAAATATGGAGTGTCATTGAACTCTCCACACATTTTATTTGCTTCTGTTTAAAAAAGGATTCAGTTGCTCATTGATTTTGGATTAGTTTAAGAAGGCGACGTGAAATAACCAAAGTCTCAATTCAAACCCTCTCATTTCATTTCCATTTCAAAGTTATTTTCCCCTCATTTGGAAACTGGGTTCATTTATGCAGCCTGGGCCTTTCTAGATCCCTGTCAGTTTCTTTGCCTTGAACAAGCTGTGGTCCTTTAGAGCAGGGCTGTTCAACTTTGGACAGGCAACGGTCTACTTTTTCCAGCCCAAAGTGCCTATGGGTGGAGAACTTATCCCCTCACTTTTTTTATTGATGGCCGGTGGGCTACTTTTGAACCCTCCATGGGCTACCTGTAGCCCTCGGTCTACCTGTTGGGCAGGCCTGCTTTAGAGCATGCCCTCCCCTGACATCAGATGTGATATGATCTGGTGTGTGTGTGTGTGTGAGAGAGAGTTCTTTTCAAGATGGAACAGACAAATTGTCCAAACTGGAGATGAGGGGGATGCTTTCCCCAGTTAAACTGCCTTTCCATCAGATTCATGCCTAAATGGGTGAATGTAACACACTAATTCACCCTAGAAAGAAAGAAAGAAAGAAAGAAAGAAAGAAAGAAAGAAAGAAAGAAAGAAAGAAAGAAAGAAAGAAAGAATCTAGTGGCTCAAAGCTCTCCTTTAAACTCTGCAGACTTTCCCCTATGTTAGGAAGAAGCCAAGTCTTCATGAAAGAGATGCTTCCACTTCTGAACTAAGGACTGCTGCTGACAAGTTCTGGGTTATGATAATCAGGATCAAGGGGTGGAGAAAGGTCAGACAATAGGAAGGACATGAGAGAAAAAGAGAGGAAAGAAGTGGAGGACAGGGGAAGGCATGTGGGTTATGGCATGGCAACTCAAGTCTAAAGAATGTGAATTGCTGACTACATGTATTGAAGCTTTTCCTCTGAGGCAGGGGACTTGATGGCTTCAGCTCCAAGAGAGGCCCATCTCAGCAGTTGTGCTGTGCCTGTGGAGCTCCTTCCCTTCTGAAATCAGCCTGGTCATCTCTTTGGGATCCTTGAAACACTCACTTAAAACTTGGTTATTTCCACAGGTCTTTCCCCAGTCCAGAATGTAACTGCACCTTGACATATGTGCTCAAATAACACTGCTGACCTTTATTATTGTCCACCCATGTTTTAGTTTTATACTGGTTTTATCTGTTTTGTTGAATGTTTTGTTGATTTATTTTATTTTATTGATTTGTGTGTGTGTGTGTTGATGTTATATGGTAAGTGGCCGGCTGCCAAATGGGTGGTATTTAAATAAATAAATAAATAAATAAATAATACTCTCACTTCCAGGATAGTGAGACAGTGACCACAATTCCATGTCAGGCCTGGTAGTAACACGAGCAGTGTCATGTTCCCCCTAGGATTCACCAGTCACTTCAGAACCTGCCACATTCATCCAACATCACTTAGTACCTGGTTTCAGTTTCATCTGTCTGTCCCTAATGCAATGGCTGGGATAAAAGCATAATAAATTAATATATGATGAAAACATGCAGTGTATCAGGGCATACAGGACAGAAAATTTTCATAAAAATTCATCTCCTTCCAAGCATGGTAGCTGTTTGGTGCCTTCCCAGTACCACTCATCCGAAAGTAGTGTGCTCTGAATCTCATGTAGTTGGCTGCTGATTCTTGTGGGGGATCCAAGACACCCCACATTTCATTTACATGTGGATATCTGGGTCTGTAGTTACACACCTCCGTGCATGACACATCTGTGGGGATGGTGACATGATTAAGATCACAGCCCTCATAGAAGTGGGGCATTTATATCTTACACAGAAAAAGAATTCTAGCTTTGAATCACTTCATTTTGACCTTCACAGCATTGGGGGAAAACCATGTCATGCCAACAATTATGGTGGGCCTTCACAATGCTTGGTTCTAATTAAATAAACGGCCCTGAAATGCATCACTTCTGACTTAGTAGCTAAGTGCTTGCTGAAGTGGAATACCAGCTTGATCTTTTCCCATTAAGGCGGAGGGCTGAGTGGTACTCACTGTAGCTGGAGTGATCCTGTGCCCCTCAAATCCTCTTGCTGCAGCTTGCACCCAGCCCTACTTTGTGTTCCAGCCTGACTAGCACAGCCCATTACATGCTCCTTCCTCTCTCCTCATGCTGTGTCATTAGTGTACAGATATTGCACAAGCAAAACATGCATCAACACCACTTTACACAGAGCCAGGGAGACTGAGTGCCAGCTGGGAATGGGTTGAGACAAGGGCCCAGGCTTTGAAGCCATCTCACATAACAAAAATAAAACCTCCCCCCTCTCCAGATTCAAGGTGCTGCTTTTGACTTATAAGGCTCTCCAGCACTTTGAAATTAGCTTGGAAAAGGGTATTGGTGTGATGTAATGTTATTGTGCCATCTCAGATAGCAATCCCATGGAAACATTCTGAACCAGATTGAGGAACTGCTGAACCACCCTCCTTCACAGAAGCCTACTTTGATATTGAAATCATCTTCAGGAGGAGTTCTGGTCGTACCTGACTAGTAAGCTGTAGCAAATGGGCCTTTTTTTGGTGATGGTAAATTATAAAACGATCTCCCCAGATCTCTGCTATCTGCTTTGTTGTCAAATTAGTGATGGCGGGCGTTATGAACATAGCACATTACCAACTTAATTGTTTCCCTAGCTATATTCTTGTCATGCAACATCTCAACACCTTTGTTTTGCACTTTTCTCTCTTCTTTTGTGTGTCACTTTCTACCTTTTTTCCTGTCTAGTGCACATTTCTCCTGAGCTCATGGATTTGTCTTTAAAGTGCATTGAAGCAGATACTTTCAGTGATGTTGAAAACACAGATGAGTTAAGGCTCTTTCCCCCCTTGCAGGATTGGACCTTAAATGCTGTATTGCTCTGCTGAGCGCTGCTAAACAGCTGTTGTGGAAGCTCCTTAGGGAAGGAATATATTCCACTGGTAGATGACTTTGTCTCTAAATATCCTTCACCAGGGATGTTGTTGAGATTAATTAGCTAATTACTTTAAAAGTAAGATCTTGTGCATCATATGCTAGAGACATCCAGAACATTATTATGAGTGCTGTTAGTCATAGTCACTTGGGTTGTAACATTGCACAACAGTCATCATCAGTATATATGAGACCTATAAGCCGCAGGATAGTTGGAAGAATAATCCTGAGAAGGCAGAAGCAGTGGATTTCAGAAAAAGAGAAAAAGAGTACACAATATATAGAAAAAAGAGGGTACTGTACTGTTCTTGGGTTAATTCATGGGAGGAGAGGGTCCTCTATGTCCAGTCATGCTCACTCTGTGGGTAAGGAGGTGCAGGTGAAGAGCGTGTGTGCCAGGACATGATGGACAGTCTGTGCCTGCTCTGAGCAGAAGATGGAGTGGGCCAGGACATGGAGGACAAACTGGTATTTCCTAAATGTTGTTTCTTCTTCTTCTGCCTCCTCACATCCTTCCTCACTTTCCCCACCTTGGTTGCATTCAAAAATCCACATTACACAAATTAAAATAACAAAAGCTTTCACATCCACAAATCTTCATTGATTTAAAAGCAAGGGTTTTTCCCCCTTTTATATATGGAGAACATTTTTTTACCAAAACAAATTCTGGGTGTGTCCAACCACACTTGGCCAATAAAAAGGATTCTGATTCTGATTCTGATTACACAAATTAAAATAACAAAAGCATTCACATCCACAAATCTTCATTGATTTATAAGCAAGGTTTTTTTTATAAAAAAAAAGCCTGCTAGGCAATTGAAAATAACTTGCTTTGCAGCCCCGCCCCCACAACAATAAATCAACTTTTCTGTTGTGTGCCTCAGGATTTATAAATCAATTTAAGTAACATTAAAATCAATACAACTGTGTTTCCTATAGTCAGTGTGACTGTGACCTAACTTTATTTAGCAATGAAAATGCAAAACACAGAGAGATACATGAACAGTGATGAACACAAAAGACGTCTTACTCGGAAAAAAATTCTTGGTTTGGGGCCATGTGCATCACTTAGCTAGCATGGCCTCTGCTAAGCTCTTTACTTACATATATCGGAGGCTCAAGCCAGAGAGAAGTTTACAGGCTCCAAACTGTAACACTGGCTCAATCTTGGTTATCTTGGCATTTGGTGGCAAGCCCAGCTATTACATATTCTAACTGCTCTGAATCTTTCCAAACTAAAATTCAGCCTTCAGTGCACCTCATTCAAGTATGAACTGCTGTCACTCTTCAAGCAATATTTATTTATTTATTTATTTATTTATTTATTTATTTATTTATTTATTTATTTAGAATATTTTAACCCCACTTTTCTCCTTGGAAAAGTACCCAACATGGCTTACAATAAAAGTTCTTTGTTCTCTTATGATCTAGACTTGATCAACTCATAGTGGAGTGAAGTGTTAATCATAGAAGTCTTTTTTTTTGAACCGAAGAAATGGAGGAAATTAACTTTTGTTTATTTAAAACCGTGATTCTGTTTTCAAATTAAGTTTTTATTTCAGAATGTGTCAGGATACAGGAATACAGATGTGGACACATCAGCATCTGTATTCAAAATAGCAGCTTTTAGTTTGCTTTATAAAAGTAGCTATTCCATAGTGCATAGAGTGAAACCTTAGCTTTATTTATCCAAGTGCTAATTTCCCATGCATATGGAAAGAAATAGTTAAACTACATGATGATTAATGAGGAGTGGGATGTGGATGTTTCTGACCTTCAATCCATTTCACCGAATCTGCTAATACTGCCAAGATAATTTGACATTTGTAACACTAAACTGCAAATGAGCTTTACATCATGACTGAATATGGGAACAGAATCAATCCACCATGCCTCTTGTGAAACCTTTGTCAGCACCCTCCCAAGGCCACAGAAGAACAGCAGTGTTTGTGAAAGTGCTGATCATATGCTTGAAAGAAGACTGTGTATAAATATTATGAATTCTGGTCAGTCCTTTTTCTCACTACGCAGATGGCTGAGTAAATGTTCAGAATTTGCAGGAAATAGCTGAAACTTCCTTGAGTATTCCGAGTGCAGGAAATAACATCATTTCAGTCTCCTTGTGTTGAGAGAACAAACATCTCAAATCCTTGTCATTTAATCATGTTAGGACCCAAATGTATCTTATAGATAAACCATGCAAATAGAAAAGAGAATCCCTTAGGAAGAGGGTTGTTTTTGATGACCATATTGGAAGCTTTTCCAAGCACCCAGAATTTGGAAACTGGCTGGCTTTGTTTTGTGAAAGGTTTTCGTAGTCCCTCTCCTGAAGATTAACATGAGCTATCCTCTAATGATGCAGTATTTTGGCCCACAAAGACAAAAACATGATTTTGAAACAAAAAGAAAAAATAGAGTTTTGTCAATGCTACTTTTTGCACAACAGTTCACAGATATTCCCATGCTGTAGTCCAAGGAGGTAATCTTCACAAGCTCTTAGAAAATGGCAGGAAATGCTATGAGGGACACCATGTGGTGGATTAGTAGCAGTATCTCTATAGTTTTGCAGCAACTTGCATATTTATGACTAAATCTGAACAGAGCACGGAAGGAAAACAAAGGTGGGAACTAATAATGCAGTTCACCAATACTTTTCATAGTCTTTTCCAGATGGAGCATATGTACTATCATATTATCCCCCTTCTCTCACCCCCAATCCCACTTTATTGGAGAAAAGCACCAGAAGCTAAACTCCGCCCTGGAACAAGGAGGCACACTGTTCATTAGTTTTTCTGGTTTGTAGTTTCCCTGATCTTGGTTGGGAGCAGGCATATAACACTTTGCTCCTGCCCTACTGACTGTGTGGCCAGTATGGTGGATTATTCTTTTTTTATCTTGTTTCTTCTTCTTCTTCTTTATTCTTTCTGGATGTATGAAGGCTGCCAACAGTGAATAATATATATATGTATATATATTACTTTAAGGCAGTCATAAGAGTGATTTATTATACCCAAAGGCAATTGGTCTGGAGCTGGGTTTTATGCTTCACATTTTTCCCTGTGCTGTGGGCTGGATTTCTCTCTCTCTTCTATATTCTGCTAATTAAGGAAATCAACCACATTTTTAAAGATTCCACAACACAATCCAAGTGGGTTGCCAATTAGCCATAATTCATACATGGTGCTTGCAAAGTCTGCATCCCTGTATTAGCACTTGCTCTGTTCTTGGGTATTCAGTAATATAGCGAAAGCTATGAAGAAACTTTTTTCTTGTAAATATCTTTTTAAAAGTATATCTATAGCTATAAAAGATGTCTCTTAAAAGCATCGATAAAACTACCCACTCTTAAGATGATTTGTTTTCTGAAAGGGCAATCTGATTCTTCGTTACACTTTGGTCTGTATTGGTTCTCACAAACAGAGTAGACTCATGAACCTATTGGGCCTTTAACTACAGTAGTTTCTCCTTAGGTATCCATTGAAGATGCAGTAGGTTTTGAACAAGCATATCTTGGGAGCTATTAGGTATTTTTTCCATCTGCGTTTATGGTTGCGCTAGCAACCTGAGAGTGAAAAAGGTATGCTTCAAGACAATGTGTCCCTCCAGAGAACCAGCAATACAGTGCATGGTATATATCCTGAAAAAATAAATTATTTTTCTCTGGCATCTATCCTCTCCAGCCTATACATTTAGATTAAACAATCTGCAGTGGTTCCAACCAGAATTAAAGATGTTTGAAAATACCTCCTAAAGTTACATTTTCTTACAAGTGTCTGGAAAATATTTTGAGGCTCCCTCTCCTCCCCATCTCTTTTGTCATTGTTAATTAGAAGAGTTCATAAAGGAGTTACCTCCTTGTCTGAATTTGGCCGGCTGTTGAAGTCACAGCATGTGAACAAAGTCATAAACACTGGGTTTATTTCAGGGGATCCACTTGAGAAATATAAAATTGACTAGCTTCTTTGATATTTCAGAGTCATGGGAGCAGCAAAACAGCCAAGTGCAGGGAACTATAAAATAGAAAGTTAGAAGTTTATTAAACTGTTCTTGATTCTGTTTAGCTTCTGCCAGTGCCCCCTTTCACACCAGTGTAGGAGTAGCTCTCCCAGAATGCAATTCCACGCAACTGTTATCTGAGCATGAATGAGAATAGGGGTGGAGCAGTTCTATGCATACTTTGGACCTGCTAGGCACTTGATCAAGAGGTAGGGTGTGAACACATGGAAAATATGTATACAAATGTGTATTTCTTATGTCAGCTGAAGCCATGCCAAGTGTATACCACATGAAAGCATATCTCACCAGCAGGGCTGGTGCTAGGTTTTTTGTGCCCTAGGCAAGGGGTGGTGGGGGTGGGGCGGGTGGCGGGTGGATGGGGCAGGGGGCGGGGTGGGGGCAGGGGGTGGACAGGGGGGCAGTGGCAGGCAGGCAGGTGGGGCCGGGGGGAGTGTGGGGCGGCGGATGATGGGGGAAGGCAATGGGCATGGGGGGTGGGGTGGGCGGCGATGGGTGGATGGCGACGGGCGGCTGGCGGGCGGTGGGGGGAAGGACAGCGGTGGCTAGTGGCGGGGGGGCAGCAGGGGGGCGACAGGCTGTCCAGCGCCCTCTCTCCATTTTGGCACCCTAGGCAACTGCCTAGTTTGCCTTAATGGAAGCGCCAGCCCTGCTCACCAGTGAGGCTGGAAGTGAAGATTATACTGAATATTTTTCCAGTTTATTTGTGTTATGTTGATATCTCTTAAAGCAGAAATGGACAACCTCCAGAAGCCAGGGGGACACACACATGAAAATCCATGGACCTTGGAGGACGACATAAGAGTATTGTCCTGGTTTCTGGGTTTTTTTTCCATTAAAAAAACCCAGAGAAAACCAAAAAAATTACAATTAGATGCTGAGCAAAGGAGTTTTGTTCCCACAGTTACTTCAGTGGATGGTGCTGAGCTAAAGCACCTATGGAAAGATCTTAGGAGTGACAGCTCAGCAACATGTGAAAGGGGCAGTTGCCATCTCTAGTGACCACAGAGACTCTCAAAGATGGGATGAGAAATAAAAATGTCCATACATTTTCTATGAACATCATGTGATGAGGTAACAGCATATCGTTTTTCTTTATTTGACCTTCTTCTAAAGATTGGTAAAATATATGGTTCAGATGCTAAAAAGTACTTGGTCCAGAGTGGCCTTTTTGCCAGATGGACCGTATAAAAATCCAATAAATAAATAAATAAATAAATAAATAAATAAATAAATAAATAAATAAATATGTATCTTCTTTGTTCTGTTTTGGCTGAAGTATCAATTCACAAGGTGTGGATCAGTTGACCAAACTGGTATTTCCATGTGATTTCTAATACATTTGCATATATTTAAATAAAAGGTATATCTATGCTGGACAATTCTTTATACAATGAAGAAAAACAATAATCTATCATCTTTCTTTTTAAATCTGATTTGCCTATTTCAGCTTCAGTATTGGCAAAAATAAAAATAAAAAAATTGAAGTTGGCAGAGTCCTACTACAGAGAAAGTAATGCATCTTACATGAAGCTAAGAATCCAGATAAAATGTTCACTGCAGCTGCTTCTTTCTTTGTGCCCTAGTAATTCTGTGGGGGGGAAATATGGCATAGACCTCCAGAGCTGTCATTGCACCATCTATTCACAGGCACAAAAATGCATTTCAGAAACCAACATTTATCTGGCTGTATTTCAGCAGCTTCAAAGTTGTGACATTGTCCTTTGTTCTAACTTTAATAAACTGGATTGCCCCTTCTTTATTTCTTCGGCTTTAACAAAACCCTGTCTCCAAGTGAGTTTTGAACTTTCCATGCTCCAGGTTTCTTTTTGTACATAGAAATTAAATTAGCAGAGGGAAAAAATAATATTTTACCGATTCAGTTACAGAAAGCTGGCATAACCCCCTTGACCAAGGTTTTATTGTACTGTAGTGGTTTCAGTTGATATGCAGGCTGATCTTGCTACATTACATGTGATGCCACAGACTTAGCAGCAAAGCAGCAAAGAAATTAATAATAGCAGAAGTGAGAAATAGCATTGCAATACCTACAGACAATGGCAAAAATATATTTTGGTGACTCCAGCCACCTCACCAAGCTAATAGTTCACACAGACTTTTGGCTGCCCAGACCCAAGAATATGAGCACACAAGATAACAATTAATGTGCGGTCATAGCCATCTGAATTATGACACCATGGAACCCATTCCACCGAATGAACAGGCACAACAAAAGGAATTCATAGCAGCCACCCATCTTTAGAAGGGGGAATCACTTGACTACAGAAAGCATATGATTGTCACAACAGAGATTTCTTGCCTCCTGTCCCATATTTTCGGGCAAGATGGTGGGCGGCAGAGGGAGCATGCCTCTGTCACAAGTTTTTATTTTTATCTCTTTGAATTTATTTTTTATTTCCTTTCTCCTGTTATCATTCTTCTTTTCTTATTTTTAGTTTTTCCTTGCCGGTACTTATGCCTCTGCCTTTGGGGGGACGGGGGGGTTGCCTCCCTCAGCCTCCCCTCATCCTTTTCTCTCTGTCTCCCTGGAACCCTCCCTTCGGCCATGGCATATTGTTCATACTGCTGTTTGGCCAGACATTGGGTTCTGTTTTGGGCTGGCTGGCTTTTTGGGCTCCTTTGTTGGTGCCTGGGCTGGAGTATAGAGGTTGCGGTTGTGGTAGTGGAGAGAGTCTGGTCCCTGGAGTGGGGCCAGCTGTGATGCCCCAGGAGCTAATGGCGGCATGGTGCAGCAGTGTGGTGTTGGTCCCAGCAGTGTGGATGGTGGTGGAACTGAGGCGGCAACACTCCAACACCCGTTAGCACCCAGCGATGGTGGAAAGGTGACAGTGGTGGCAAGAATGTGGGTGAAGGCAATGATGGCATGAGTGGTGACAGTACTATCTCTGGGGTTGTGGCCCCTTTCTTGGCCAGAATGACCATGTGGTGTGCCATGGAGGAGCGGCC
Organism: Phrynocephalus versicolor; assembly: GCA_023846285.1. Taxonomy (NCBI): domain Eukaryota; kingdom Metazoa; phylum Chordata; class Lepidosauria; order Squamata; family Agamidae; genus Phrynocephalus; species Phrynocephalus versicolor. Next base: position 26,600,629 of record JAHTLZ010000240.1, read on the forward strand.
GATGCTGCTGAAGTGAACTGTGCCCAGGGTGGGGGCTGGGGAGCTGCTGGTTTTTCCTTCTCACTCCCCTGGAGGACTAAGGACCTTCCCACACGGTGTGCACGTTTGTGGCTGGGGGCACCCTTTAGCTGGGAAGTCGATTGTGTAAGGAGAACTCGGGGCAGGCATTTGGTGTCTGTCCCCAGTTCTGACTCTCTACTTCACTGCCACATACCAGGGAACCATTCTGTCTGTGCCTCCAACTTGTCCTGTTTGCTGATCAATGCCAGGTCAGTTCATAATAAGATCCCCATCATCCACGACTTGATTTTGGATGAGCAGGCCAACCTGGCCTTCCTTAAGGAGACCTGGGTGGGCACAGAGGGGGGGGATCTCTCTCCCAGCTGTGTCCACAAGGGTTTTGTGTTCAGCATCTGGGCAGGTCAGAGGGTTGGGGGGTGGGGTGGCCATTGTTTATAGGGAATCTCTTCATGTCAGCAAATCTGTGATGCTTGTGTGCCTGAGGTTGGAATATCTACAACTTATGGTGGGTCAGAGGGACAGTTTTGGGATAGTGCTGGTGTACCGTGCTGCCTGTAAACCTGTGCTCTCCCTCCCAGAGCTCTCTGAGTTCATCTCAGTGGCACTGTTGAGGTCCCCCTGCCTTCAATGTGCATGCTGGGCATGGGCTGTCGGGAGTGGCTCTGGAATTCATGGTATCCTCCTGGGCTGGCTTTCTGAGATGGGGATTGGGGGGCTGGCTTTTGGCTGGCTTTGCTCCTTCCTTGAGGGCATGCTCAGTGAGTTAGCTTGGAGGGTGATTTGTCATCTCCCTGGACTCTGGAAAAGACTGAGGTTCTGTTCTTTGGGGGGTGCTCTGGATGGGCACAGTGGCTGTTAGTTTTTCTGGTGCAGTGAAAATGAATAGCAAGCTCCATTCTGCAGTCTGTTAAAGATTCAGTTGGATTTAAATAAAAGCTAGTAAAATAAAGAATGAATGCACTTTGAATAATCAAAATGCTATGTAACAGCAAAATTACCTTATAGCTGTTAAGTAAGGATTTACAAGAACCTAAACAGTTTGATGCTGGCTCAGACCAGAATTCCATTTAGCACTCAGTGTCCACTATCCATATGCCCTTGGGAAGCTCATAAGCAGGTAGAGAATAACAGCAATATCTTATTTGTCTCCAAGCATCCAATTATTGGACGTAGATTTCTTCCTGAATGTTGAAGGGGCATTTCCAACTACTGTAACACATTTAATGGTCACCTTTGGAGTTCTCCATGAATTTATCTAATCTTTAATGTATGTATGTATGTATGTATGTATGTATGTATGTATGTATGTATG
>JAHTLZ010000240.1:26610072-26623384 GCA_023846285.1 Phrynocephalus versicolor
TTTTTTTTTTTTTTTTTTTTACTTTTAAAAACTTTTTTCTGTGCTGCTTGGCATCGTGTGATCGTCGCGATGCCATTAACGACAATGAAAAACCCGACCCAATTTTTCTTTTTTCGGGTCAGGTTCGAGCTGGAGCAGTGTAATTATCGTTACCGTTTCTGTTACGTAACAACAATTTCGCCGCTCCGTGCCCATGTCTAGTCATTATGTAAAGAGAATGCTTCCCCCCCTTTTCTTGTGTGTGTGTGTTTTTGTATGTAAATAAGATCCTATGTTTGAAGGGAAGTGATACTAACTAGTTTTCAGATATACTGTACTGAAGCATGTCAGTACAATAATTATGTGGTTGGATTTGTAGTTTTTAGAAAATAATTTAGAGGAAGCCAATTAAGCAGGCTGGTAAAACCCACTGATTATTTCAAAGTTAATTATTTCAACAGCAAATTAAGAGTTCTGATTCAACAAATTAAATATTTGCACTTTTAAGTATGAAAAGCAACACATTATTTTCTTTTAGTTTCTAACGTTTAAAATTGTCTGAAATCCCAATCTAGTGCAGTTCTATGTGCGCAATGGGGATGATGTGAACCTCAGCAGCAAATTGCTACTCCTTATAGATGGTCTTGGAGTGTGGTCGATTTATACACAATGTGCATGATTTACGCACAGTGCGACTAAATAATGTGCACGCTGAGCTTGCTGAAGGAAGCCTTTTTAATCAGTAGCAGGTTGCTGCTGCTATGGACCTTATCTCTATTGCCCTTACAGATCTCTCCAACAGGATTTAAGCCACTAGTGAGGTTATTTTTAAAGCTTACAGTCCAAGGTCTTGGGAACCCATCACATCAGCTCTATATTTATTTTAATGACATAATTAAGAGATTGCAATGTTAGAACAGCGAAGAGCAATTTCATTTTCGCTCCGCCATCTCAGACACTGCTTTGTGGTGTCTAATGTGCTTCAGATCTATGCTATTTGAAAAGAAGCAGCTGGGTGCTCTCGCCTTTGGGTGCTCAGCAGCTGGGCACCCTCATCGTCCCATTAGTAAGTCAGTCTGGAGCTGCATTGATGGCACAGCCCAGGTTTGCAATCTGCAGAGACAAAATGGCTGCAAGAACAGCTTCTGGTTTTGGTGCATGTGTGTTTTAGCAGGACACGAAATTTTATTTGCATTATACTATGCCAACTGTTTCTCTTTACAGAGAAAAAATAGTTTGTCCATCTTTGGTTGCTGCCTCTTGAGGAACTGGCTGTTGCTACTGAGTGTTAGAGATCCTTTGGGTGCAGCAATTGATCTCCATTTCCACTTTAACCAGACAATATTTCCCTTAACTTGCATCATACCCATTTCTCCCTGTGGGTTTCTGTATCTTTGTGACTTTCCTCAAATCAAGTTTGATTCTGAATGGCTTTGTACTGAGGAGGGCAGAGTTTAGACCAGTGACACTTACCATGCACAATGACATATGTGGTGGGAATGTTTAAATTTCAAACCTTTCCTCAGATGAGAGCTCAGCATTCTGCATAGAAAAACAGAAACAGTGAGGGTGGGAAGATGTGAGAAGATGCCAGCATCAAGGGCCCAGTGGTCAGGTCATCTCCCACTTCCCCTGATCCAGGGCAGGTTGTGATCATTCACGCATGCACACACGCACACATGCACACATGCACACATGCACACAGCCACACACTGGTGGACTGGGTGGTGTGCTATGGACATAATGGGTGTCAGGAAACCCAGGGATAAAGAACCAAAGGTCCACAGTCCAAGATCCCTTACAAAAGTCCTTGGGGAGGTAACGTCAGCAGATCATCCTCTAGAGCAGTGATGGTGAACCTTCTAGAGACCAAATACCCAAACTGTGATTCGAAACCCACTTATTTTTCACACAGTGCCAATATGTCAATTTAACCTGAATCCAGTGGTACCCCGAGTTACAAATGCTTTGAGCTCTACCCTTCTGGAAAGTGAGGATTAAAAAGCAGGTTTTTGAAGTTCCCACAGCCACAACACCCTCACTGTGGCCAAAGAAAATTCAAAAACCTGCTCTTCAATCCTCAGTTTCCTGAAGGGTAGCATGGGGTGCTATCCTTCAGCATTGCACCCAATACTACCCTTCGGGAAAGCAGGGATCGGAGAGCAGGGGTGCTACACTTTGGAAGAGCGAGGATCTAAGAGCAAGCTTTTGAATTTCCTGCAGCCACACCACCCTCACTGTGGCTGCAGGAAAATAAAAAAACTGTTCTTCGAGCCTCACTTTCCCAAAGAGCAGCACCCCATCGGGAAAGCCAGGGGGAGTGGCGGCAGCTTGTGGGCTCATTCGTAGCCCCAGATTACTCTCCAGCCATGCCACTTTGGGCATCCCAAAAGTGGCATGGCTGAAGAGTAAACAGGGGCTATGAATGAGCCCACAAGCTGCCACCACTCCCCCTGGCTTTCCCGATGGGGTGCTGCTCACCCGGCTCTCTGCATGGAGCACAGTGGCATGATCCAAGTTGAGGGAGAAGTGCCGTGGCTGTGAGGGGGTGATGTCACATGCCCACAGAAATGGCTCTGTATGCCACCTTTGGCACCCATGCCATAGATTGGCCAACACTGATACAGAGGAGCTAGGGGATATAAAGAACACTCTAGAGGTGGGAAAGGAGGACACCAGGGAGGTAGGTGATGAAAGGCAAGTGGAGCAGGCAACATAACTCTCTGTGGATGTAATGGTAGAAGAGTCCAAATTGCAACTTACTGTGCTAGAGTAATGTATCGAGTAGGCCCACTGAATCATATACAGGAGGTGACTCACCAGATCCCCTTTGATTCAATGTGCCTACTCTAAGGTGATTTACTACACTGAGCAACAGAATTTTGCCCAACGGCTACAACATTATTGTGAACCCATGTCAAACAACATAGACAAAACATTCATCTGGTGGGGCATCTGGTGGGGCCACTGTGAGATACAGGAAGCTGGACTAGATGGGCCGTTGGCCTGATCCAGCATGGCTCTTCTTATGTTCTTATGTTCTTATCTCATTCTATGGTCATCATGGTCAGTGGTTACTCTCTAGATCGTTTCTTATCTTTATGGTCTCCAATCGGCTGATTACTCTCTGGCTTCTATTCTACAGAACAAATCAATCACACAAGGTAATTTTTTAAAAACAGCTGGGCCGGGAAGCCTCTGCTGCAGCTACTGCTGCAGCTGGGTCTGGGTCCTGCATGGGGTCCGGAGACCTCTGCAGCAGCCGCTCTGGAGGCTCCCGGCGGGGGTGCACAGACATTTCTCCTTACTGTTGGTGGGGGAGTGCATCTTAGGGTGTAAAAAAATACGGGTACTTGGAAAGTTAGGGGAAGATTATTTCAATTTGTTGGATCCTTGTAAACATTTCAGAAACACAATTGCCATCCACTTTTCTGATAAAATACCCAGTGATTTTGAAACAATAAAAGACAGTTTTCAAATGTGTTCAGAATAAATTGAGGGAAATGTGCGCTGCAGGGCCTGGAAATTGTGCAAGCCTTTCTCCTATATCCACATTAGGGTCTGGCAGGTGGTCGCTCAATCCTCTTTTTTTTTTTCATACTTCACAAGTCTGAATTTATTCTATGGAACCTTACTATTTTCAACACAGAATGCCTTCTAATACCACTTCAGTACAATAAATGCTGTGGTATATTATTGCTGAGTTTAAACAGTTTACAACAAGAACACCACACAGAGGCACTAAAGCAACTTAATATTTTCAGCGGCAGTATAAAACATTTTATAAACCCATGAAGACAGTGTTTCTGATCATTTTTATGAGAAAGCAACATGAAGAGCTACAGTGCTTTGGCAATTTTTAGTGTAACAAAGCTGTGTTTTCCTTATACTTACTAGTTTCTACTTCTATTGAAATGTCAGAAAAGAATATACTTTATACTATTGGTTTATATATCCTACCAGAAGCAAATGTGGTATAGAAGTATGCATTTCAGAGTGGTGTCAAATAAGTGCCTTGTGTATCTAGATGTTTAATTTTTGTCCAGTTAAGATATATTAAACTATGGCCAGAATCCTAGCAGTGATATATACTGCGTGCATCAAGGAAACCATATAACTCTTGGCAGCAAACTGAAATTTATTGAGGAGGTCTGGCCATGCTCTTCATGTAATCAGGCATGGGTTCAGCAGTTTACCATCATCATATGCAGTTTCCTTTGCACAACTGTAAATCACAACATGAATCTGGCCATTACTGAATCTATAGTGTGATCAACTGAGACAAGTTGCACTGCTATTGAAAAAAAGTTTCTTTTATGATACTGGTCTTCTGTAAAGATTTCAGTACATCTAGGTGTAACCACCAAGTTGGCTGATTTTGACTCCTTAACCTAGTGCAATGACTAAATTTGATCTTTTGTTTTGTGAACATCATGCCCCATGTTTTCCTTCTCGAAGTCTACAAAGAGGCCTAAACTTAATACCCTGGGCTGGGCTTTTGTCTCCAGAGAGAGGAAAGATTGTAAATGTGGTGGTCTTGAACTTAAGTAGAATCTACAAAATACCACCTGACTTTTTTAGAGTGTCGTTTCAAGAGCCATAGACATTGAGCCTGGGAGCTCATGATTTCATACTATTTTAATCTGATAAAGTGCTATGATGTAGAACTAGACCCTCACCTTATCTGTAACTTTTTAGTGATGGCATAAAGGTATTACTCAATTGAAAACATGTTTTCATAGCAAATACTGAGTACTTATTATTATACAGCCACAGTAAACTTATACAGAAAGAAAGAATCTAACCCATAAGCAACTCCCCCAGTTTAACTTGCTGGAAATGACTCCAAGGAAGGATTGGAGCCAACACAAGACGGGCCATCAATGGTATGCTGAGATATTGAAAAGAACCAACAAGGTAGAGCATCCCAGTTGGCCTACTTCAGTAGGACATATTGCAGTGCAACCAGGACTGTCTCAGTGCCATGGCATGGCCCAAACCAAAACTGGAATGGGTCCAGGTCATTGTCCTGCTCCAGGAACATCATTGTCCTGCTCCAGGAACATCTGGAGCCATTCGACAGTAACCCGCTCAACCATCTTGCCCCAAAAAGGAAGAATGGCTATTGGATGATAGTTGGACAAATTGCCTGGCCCCAAGTTGGTTCTTTTAAGAATAGGGTTCACAACTGTCTCCTTTAAATGGGCAGGGAGTATCCCTCTCTGAAGGAGGCATTAATAATTGAGGAAGCCCATTCCAGCATTTAGTAATCAGGAACGGCAAGGGTCGAATGGAGAAGCCGCCAGTTTAGAATATGCCAGGGCCCTGGAGGCCTCAAGTGATGTTACAGGCCCAAACGGAACAAGCCAAGGAGACTGAAGGGTTGCCGCACTGGGGATGAACTAGCCAGAACTGCTGCAAACAGAGTCCAGATGTGATTGGATGGCCTCACTTTTGGATGTAAAATGGGCTGCAAATGACTCACTAGTGAAATTACTAGGAGGAGGCTCTCGCTGACCAGGATTGGTAAGGTCACGAACCATCCAGAACAATTCCACCTGGTGGTTCATGGCTGCACCAATTCTCTGGGTGTAATAGGATTTTTTATTTGTTTAGAATCTACTCTTCTATATTTTGATAGACGTACCAGTTCTTCAGATTAATAGTGGCTGCTTGCATAGCTTGGTGTTGTAGGTATTTGGCTGCAGAGCCAAAGGTTTGGAGTTTGATTCTCCTAAGGGAGTGGTGGTGAATAGAGATGGGCACGAATTAAAAAAAGGCATTTCGTTTGTCGTTTGTTGTTTAGGGGGGCTGTTTCGGTTCGTTTCCATTTTCTGTGAATTTTTGCAAAAAATTCGTTTTCATTTTCGTTCATTTCATTACCATTTATTTCAATTTTTTGTGATTTTTTAAAGGATTTTAAGCAATTCACTCATATTGCAGTAACGGAAATGAAACGCACGACAAAATTTCCAGTGTTTCTGTTCGTTTCGTTTCATTTTAGAGACAAAATTCGTTTGTCGTTTCGTTATGCAACGAAATGAAAAAACGAAAATGGAAACGAAAAATTGTTCGTTTCGTGCCCATCTCTAGTGGTGAACCTTCGGCACTCCAGATGTTTTGGACCACAACTTCCACAGTCCTTTGTCATTGGCAATACAGGCCTGGAATTATGGGAGTTGTGGTCCAAAACATCTGGAGTGCCGAAGGTTTGCCACCACTGTCCTAGGGGAATAACCAGCCTGTGTGGCCATAGGCAGACTGCACAGTCCCAGAGCTGCTCCCAGAAGAAAGGAATGCTAAGTCACCCCTGAGTATCCTCTACCTAGAAAGCCCTGGAATGTTTTGCCATAAATCAGAATTGACCTGACAGCATATGCTGTAGTTGTGATTATATTAATAGTGGGGAGGGTTATTGGCTGTTGTTTCTGTGACTCACATGACATAGTTTGTTCAATAATGCCTAGGTAGAGAACACGCAGAAGTGGTTTACCATGCTAGGCCGTTTGTTCCTTGTATGATTCTTGAAGCAGGGAAGTAACTAGTTACTAGTAATTAATTCCCCCTTTCCAATTTAAAAAAAGTTTTATTACATTATAATCATAACACAAAGCATGATAGCCATCCTCTCTTTTGTGATATTTCTGTGTGTAGAAAAGCGTAGGCATGTGGTCTCACTAATGGTGGAACAAGAATAACACAAGTACAAATAATAAGCCATGCTGTGCCTGATGCTGCCACCCTATGCTGTGTTGTTGGTGCTGAGGTGATGACATAAGAACATAAGACAAGCCATACTGGATCAGGCCAAAGGCCCATCTAGTCCAGCTTTCTTTATAGCCCCGCCAAATGCGTCTGAGAGCGCAAGAGACTTGATATCTGTCCCCTGATACCACACATCTCCATCATGGTTTGTAACCTGTGATGGAGTTTTCCTCCAGGAATTTGTCCAATCCCCTTTTGACGGCATCCAGGCCAGATGCCATCACCACATCCTGTGGCAGGGAGTTCCACAGACTAATATCTTGCTGGGTAAAAAAAAAATTCTTTTGTCTGTTCATATTCTCCCAGCCCTCAATTTGAGTGTATGTCCCCTAGTTCTGGTATTTTGTGAGAGAGAATTGATAGATAAAGGGTTTTTTTTGGGGGGGGGGGTGCCCCAATAAGCATTACTTTGCATTTACCTACATTGAAACAAATTTGCCATTTGGCAGCCCATTCTCCCAGTTTGGAGAGATCCTTCTAGAGCTCTTCACAATCTTGTCTGGTTTTTACCACCCGGAAAAGTTTTGTGTCATCTGCAAACTTGGTCACCTCACTGCATATCCCTGTCTCCAGATCATTTATGAACAGATGGAAAAGCACCAGACCCCGGACAGATCCCCGTGGCACACCACTTTTCACCTCTCTTCATTGTGAAAATTGCCCATTGACACCTACTCTTTGTTTCCTGGATCTCAACCAGTTCTGAATCCATAGGAAGACCTGCCCTCTTATCCCTGACTGTGCAGCCTTTGGTGGGGGACTGTGTCAAAAGCCTTCTGAAAATGACAAGGTAGGTGAGAGAATAGTGTTTTTGTTTTGTTTTGTTTTGTTTTTTCCACAGATCAGTGACTTATATCCTTCAGTTATTCTTTTTTAAAAACTAATGCAAAACAACTGTTTTAGTTACTGCTGGGTTAGAAAAACTATTTTTAATAACTGTAACCATAATGATAGCTAATTACTTTTCAGTCCATTGAATGTTAATAATAATTGTTTTCTGAAAGCAACACTCTAGATTTTGTTATTCTACTTCTAATTCAGATTGTTAAATAACTCAAGTGGAAATGAATGTCACTTCTAGATACAAACAACTGTTTCCTTGAGGCTACAGAAGCTGATAAATATAAATGTTTTCCTTTTTGAGCATCCTTTATGAAGTAGCTACTTAATATGCAACAAATTCTCCTTGAATGTGTTTGGTTTTTAAAAATCTAAATGGATAAAATGTTGATGGCCTAATTATAATTTAACTCAACTTTATTTCCAGTCCAAATATTTTATCTGTGTTTATTAATGGGTGGTTTTGAGAGAATAGCATACATAGACCAATTGACTGTTCTGCTCACTGCTTTACAGATTGCAAACATGAAGTAGGAAGCATAAAAGGATTAAAGTTAAACTGGAGGTAAATTCCTGAAGGCAAATGAAGGCATGAAAATCAAGTAAGTTTTCAAGGTTAAACAGAGCAGTCATTCTAAGAGGTAAATGGACTTTAAATCCCAATTTTATCTCCTATCACTGCCAGCAACCAATGCCCATATAGAGCCCAATCTAGAATTCAGTCTAGAAAGCTTTTGGGATCTGGAACTGTTCCATTTATATTCACGTTTCAGCTGCACTGGGTCCTGAGAAAGCAGGATATTGAATAAATAAATCATGTTGAGATACAGATTGACATAACACTTTCACAGAAATACTAGAGAGGGTATCACACACTTAGTCTGTGTGGCCATTTTGAAACCACATATATGACCAACTTTCACGTGTTTTGCTTGTGCCTTTTCAATATGCAATGAAACAAAAGCTTATCTTCTTCCACATTATCTTTAGCTATCGAAGAAGCATGAATAGTAAGGCCATTACAGCTTAAAAACTTCTCAGCAATTCTATATGCAATGCACATCTATTGCACGCATGACATTTTGCCCTTTGTTTTTGAGGATGATTTTTTTTGCACTCATTATTCAGAACTCCTCTTTATTTTTAACAGTGACATTTCTCAGGTGAATAATATTTAATGTAGATTTACTTCAAGCTATTTCTGGAATAAGGATAGAGGCTGTAGGGTTATTTCATATTTCATAACTCATTATAACCAAAAGGTGATGCTGCTTGTTAATGCAGCAACCTTTTTAACGGTAAAACTCTGGGCACAAACCTAGGTGAACTTGAAAATAGTAACGAATCCCCTAGTTTCTGTTTGAGTCTTTAGTGAATCTCTGTCCACATCACAGACCCAGAAGAGGAGATAAGTGATGTGGGTCTCTCTACAGAAGTCCAAATCTGCAAAAGCAGAGATGTTGTAGGTCAAGGGCAATAAGCATTGGCAGAGCTCTGCAGGGAAGGATATGCAGCATTTCCTGACAGTGCCACAGTGCCACTGTAAAAACTAAGAGATCAATTAGTTTAGTTTAGTTTATTTCAAATTTATATATTGCCTGCTTGCACAGAGGCAATTGTGCATTTATTTCTGTAAGTAGACGAAGAATGTATTCTACACTGCAAAACTCTTTACAACATGAAAATCCAGGTGGTATCTTGCCACAACTGCAAATGTACGGGATCAACAAAGCAATTGCCTGCAAATTTAACTGTGTGTAAAAAAAAGTTGATTGACGTGAACAGCTTTTTGAAGATGTTGGGGTCTGGTGTGCTTCCTTCAGTGAGGCTGGGCCAAGGTATCTTGCTGCCTCAGTAGCAAATTACACCTCTCAGTTACCCAACTCGAAGGCTGTCCAAATCAAGGCATTCTGACACATGCATAAGAAAATCTCACAAATACAATTCTCAGTATCTGGCAGTTAAAATGCAATAATAACAAGGCAAACAATTTCTCATTTGTTGCCCTTGTGCCGCATGCAAAATTCTGCTGTCTGTGATGAGCAGGTCACTCTGTCAAACAGTGGAGTGATTCTCTGCTAGATACCTGCTCTCAGGTATTTGTTCCTCCTGCATTTGTCCTCTGTTTCCCCCCTCCCCCCCTCAATTGCTTTCAGCATCTCTCTCCCCACAGTATGGCTTTTCTATCAGTTTTATTATCAGTGGATTCCAGTTTCAGTATTGTATCCACCCAGGCCCTTGGAACACTCCAGGTTTGCTTTAAGTGGCCATGGTTGGAAATTGCATAGGGGGTCATACCTCCGGGATTTTGAAATTCAGAAGCTTCACAGAAGACCAGCCAAGGAGACCCTTTTGTGATGAAAAGTCAACTGATGGAACTTTCTAAACATCGGAACTGTGTGTTTTATAATCTAATCCGTCTGATTTCATGGTTTCTGTGGGAAAGGGTCTTAAAAGGTGTTAAGTTGGCATGGTGGAGAGAACAGGAAGCGGAATAATAAGAAGCAGAAAGAGGCAATCAGGATATCCAGTAAAAGTGTCTGAGACTAGCTTTAAAATTGCTGATACTGGGGATTAGAATGCGACGTGTATTATTATAACTGAAGATTTTGATAATGTACTTTATGCATATGCCAAATGGAATTATGAAATATCACAGCAGCTACTTTGCAGTATCGAGCTGTATATCTCTGACATGGAAGAAAGGACCATAACGCTTACAAAGCTGCTTTGGGAACTCGGTGCAATGAAGAAGGGCAACACAATCCAGTGCAGTTTAGATACACTTGGAAAACATGGGCTGATAAAAGGATTATCCCTCTCAAGGGAACTGAATGTGAGGAATTTTGAGGAATTGTTCTGTGGTTCAAGGCAAATTGAAGTAAAGGGAATATAGATTCATTGACCAAACAAAGCTCTGTAAAGGGTGGGTGGGGGAATTCCTCTGGTGACAAGAATTAAGCTTTGGTCTGCTGTGTTTAGTTCATTTTCCATTTTATATAACCCATATTTTGTAAAATAAGAAAAAAATGAGGAACGTACAAGGGCAAATGTATTAATATCAAGATTTGCTTTAAAATATGTGCCTGCATGCTCATGCACAAGCACACGCAGAGAGAGTTGCAGGAGATACCAGATACAGCTTCTGAAACTGCAATAAAGCATTTGTTTTTAAGAGAAAGATTCAGAACAAGGGTAGTAGGAAGTCAGATACCTAAAAGGTAGTAGGAAGTAAGATTCCTTTGTATGGTCTGTGTCTTACTGGGCATAAATTGACAAAAGCAATGTATGAATAAATATCACCAGGAGGCTACACAAACTGCATTGATATCTCTAGGTTGTACAAAGAATATTTCACACATGTTGGGGGGGGGATGCCTGATGATTGCTTTGTGTTTGGGTGAGATCAACACAGTAAAAAAAAGCAGCTTTGGGTATTTTTCTTTGCTTGGTGTCATTTTGTGAACAGTAGGTAGCGCAGGAGGGTATACTGTAGACCATGGGAGCCCTGGCATATTTGAAGGGGTCAGAAACTGGAAACCATTGCCTGGTGTGTTGAATCATGGATACAGAAGCACAAACACAATTCTATAAAAAAAGAATTGAATTATTTGTGTGAGGGTGTGGAGGAGATAAATCTTCATCTTGCAGATGACAGCAAACTGGGAGGAGTCAGAAATTAATAATTTGAAAGGCAGTGGATAATGAACTCACCTTCAGTGCAGCTTTTTAAATAAAGGTTGAGTGGCCATCTGCCAGAGGTCCTTTTGTCAAGGATGGCCAGCTTGACTAGAGGTTTGTGTTTGATATCTCTAGGGATCCCATCTCCTAATTCTGTGATTCTACAACAGTCTGTACTCTAAATAATTCCAAAGACATTGACAGTGGTGTTGATCTCCATCTACATGAGACTGCATGTTCTAGGGGTGTAAATTCCCACTTGCTTCATTCTTGTGTGCAAAAACAATGAACAACATTTTTCTCCTCACATACTAGCTGGTGAAACGATGCTAGTGTCACACACATTTGCATGCTTGTACACACTTTGCATTACAAGAGTTAGCTCAGAGTGGTAAATTTTTGCTGGGAAATCTATTTTCTACTAAACTAGATTGAGGATTGCTACTAAACTCAGAACACAGACTTCTACAGTAGATGGTGAGTGTATCAGAATCAGATGACATCCTCAATATCATTCCTGTCTTCCTGCATAATTTGCAAAAACAATGTTCCAGGGGCAGGGGATGAGTGAGAAAAATGTCTCTTGAGATATGATGAGACACATACCGTTTCATACAGCTCTGAGTAAACTTGGCAGAGATTCTGGCTTTGTAGTGCTGCTGAGTACACCTAATACTTGTCCACGATGCACATCTACAAATCCATCTTGCCTGTATGCATAAATATTCAGGTATACAATATTTTTTTTCACCCTACAAGTGACAGATAAAATTGTTCCACAGCTTCCCTTAATTCTAAATGCCTGTTCACTTTTATATATGGTAAAGGGTTTTTCTTTACATGGGTAATGTAAAAATAAATAAATAAATAAATAACATTTCAGGAAAGAGCTTGATGGCTTTTTATGGCATTTACAGTCTATTGAATTTATAAGGATTAGGCACTTTCTATATATGTATATTTACTCAGTACACCGTAATGGCTTCGAATGAATCATTATAGTTTATCAGCTAAATATGTCTTTTAGGCATTTTTTTGGATGACTGGAAATTATTCTTTTGAATCATCATCATAATGGTGAAAAATGAAATAAAAGTACACGTTTTAAAATAAATAAATAAAAAAATGAAAAAAAATTAACAGCATTTAATCCATATTTAGATTTCTTGATCTAACAATAATTTTATTTCAAGAATCACTTATCTCATAAACCATCAATAGGTACAGACATCATATATTGTAACATCTATTGAAGTTTAGCATAATCACAAAATGTACATAGTGTTGAATTACTGAATACTGTGTTTGGGGCCTATTGTTCATAACCTTTAGTGCTTCAGATAGTTCCCTATTCTCAGTTCAGGAGATCCAGTCAGGATGGGAAAGGAAAGATGTACACAACATCTGGGTGATCAAAGACTGAGAACCATGCTTCCGACAGTCATTTAGGATGAATGCAAGTGTTTGGCCATGCAGTGCAAACACAGGACAATACATGCAAATAGATTTCATATGCTAAGGATTCTTTATGCTTTGAATGTAATTCCCAAAGAAAGCATAGCTCCTCATCATATGGATAAACTTTGATAGTACTTACACACACAAATGTACATCTTTTCACTCTGTCACTGAACAAGCACAGGTTGAGGATGTGATCTGTCACTATGTTTCTGCTGATCGCACAAGGTGAATTTTTGTAAATAGCATGTATCTTTGGTACTAGAGACAAATTGTATTATCAACAGTGGTGCAATACTGTCAGTAGCAAAGGATCAGTGAGGAATGGTGAATGTACCCTGGGGATGCTTGTAATTGTAGCAGAAGCATCAAGCAATGAAGACAGGAGGAAAAGAGTCAAATCTGAATGTGGAAGTCTGTGCGATAGCAGCAAAAACAGACAGCATTGGACAAGATACCAATACAGTTTTCTGCAAGACTTTTCATCCTGTCTCACTGGAGTTCTTCCTCTGAGCATGTTTCTGGAGAAGCAGCAGAGCTAGTGTCGGAAATCTTTCTCACTCATAGTGCCTCTCTGTGGCGTCCATTA
>JAHTLZ010000240.1:26623394-26657706 GCA_023846285.1 Phrynocephalus versicolor
TTCAAGCCTCACAGATTGGGGCTTCCCACGTGGGGGTTATTCCCACAAGCTAGGACACAATCCATTACAAAGTGTCAAGTTACTTCTTACATCCCACTCCTTAATGTTCAGTTTATACAGAAAGTTGTAATTATTTCTTTTTGTTTTATGGGAGGAGAACCATGTTTTTGGTGTTCCTTCTTCTAAAGTAAAAGGATAAGGAGGCAATGAGAAAGCAATGTGAATCACATAGGTTAGTGGTGTGTTCTATGCACGTTAAATATGTCTACCCTACTCTAGCTGCCAGCAGAACCAGCACTAGGATATATAGCAAGAAGCATCTTCATTACATGTTACTTTAGCATCCAGATTGCAGGGCAACTCAAATAAGGGCTGGCTCCACTGGAGGCTTCTCCAATGAGTGGAGCTCCTTTGCTCTCCCAGGTGAAATAGCACAAGACACTTTTCGTGCTTCTTGCAGCCCAAGAAGGGAAGGGGGAGGAGCCCGGAATACATCAGGAATTCTCCCAGGCTTCTACCTCTTTCGAGGTGATTGTTCCCCCCCCCCACACACACTTTTTTAGTGTGAGTCTAACTGGTTGCTTTTGAGGGCCGGATAGGATTTTTTGCCCAGAATTGGCCTATCAGTGAACAGGCATTATTTGCCTATCCCACACTGGTGCTTGGTGGTGCATTGGCTAGGTTGTCATCATACTGGTCACACTGATAGGCAGTGCAGAAACCATAAGCATTTGGTGAGTCCTAAGGGGAGATATAGCTGGTTCTAGCCCATCCAACCCCAGGATGCTGTGGATCTGGAGATTACAGTGTCAGGGGGAGGATGCCCTAGGATTCTTCCCTGGCCAAGAGCCACCAGTCGCCAGGCGTGTGGACCCAAGTGGTGGTACATTAAGTTACCAACCATGGATGCACTGTCTTATTGACCGCACAACCAAGTGGTAGTGAACTCGCCCATACATGAGTCAGCTGGTGGCATCTCGGGAGACCTCTTGGTCCCAACTGTTATTCCGCACTACGTCAGGCCCCTCTTTGGGTTACAGTTTAAAATCTGCTTAATAAACTGTTGCCCAAGTTTAAACCCATCCTCTGTGTCTCATCTCTTCATTTTTCCTGGTGGGGGGCAATGGTTATACTTCTTTTTTTTCATACATGGGAATAAGAGACTACAGTCTGGATTTGTGTTTTTCTTGAGTACCTCCTCTAATATCAAAGCCTCCTGGTGGGACTTTCTGCTTTCTGGGGCCAATCTTGCTGATTTTTGCTGACCTTCTCCACTACTGGCTCCAGAAGACTGAGTCCCTTAAGGCCTGGCATCACATAACACTATACTTTTCCCTCATTCTGTACTTGAACTCTTTCCTCACCATGTCTGGTGTTCTTTCTACAATAAGGACAGGCCACCTACTCTACCACAGAATTCCTTCTTGTGGTATCCCCTCTTCCTCCTCTCCTTAAAATAATCTCAGTAACTAGAGGTTTCTTGGCCTATGCCAGTCGTAATATTTTTTTCTACTGATGGACAGACATAAAGACTAAGAGTAGTTTAAATTCCCATGCCATTGGGCTGCAAGCCTAGCCCATAAGCAGTCCCCTATTTCACTCCTAGCCTCTGGAAGATACGTTTCATGGCCAGTTTGCATTTGACCAAACAAGTAAAAAAATAATTCATTTAACATGTTCATTAGCAGAATGGATTCACACAAATGGTTTAAATCATCACATGATAATCAAATCACCTGTTCATTGTGAAACACAATGGTGTAAACCATTTACTTCATGACTATGAAAAGCCCCTCTTATGTTACAGCTAGATATTGTGGTTGAAGAATTCTGGGACCGACGATGATTGCAGAAGCTGAGGTGAGAACCACCTACTTTGTTAGGCCTCAGGGCAAATTGACCCTGTTTCATCTCCTAGTGCCAATGGCCCTGCAGCTTTGCCATGTTTCCAAGCTATATATGGCTTGTGCAAGACTAAAAACAAAACAAAAAAGCTTCCTTGGTTTCCCCAAAGAGTCTATGAAAATCTAAGTGGTGAATATATTCCTGTATAAGGGTGCAGTGACAACAGTGTGTAAGTCACATACAATGCAAAGTGGTGGTGGCCAGCCTGAAGAAAAGAGATGAGGCTCCTCATGTATTGAAACAATAAATAACAGAATGAGACAGTTTTAGAAAGTAACATTTCAAGCTCTCGGAGGCAGAAAGCATGGCCAGCTTCACCTGCTTGTCCTATGCATTCCTTTGCAAGCCTCAGTAACTTGTAAACCACCAGAGTAGTTGTGTTGCTAGATGGCACAGTATATAAATTTACTAAATAAATAAATAAACTGTGTACCTTCCACTTCTGGAAAAATGTCTGAGGTAGGCCCCATGCAGCAAAAAGACAAGATGGTGGTGACAGCAATTTGTGACATAGTATGTACTTAGCTCACCTGGCCTGGTGTTCCCTGGTCTGTGTACGTTTTTACTTCAAAGGTAAAGAATTGTTCTCTGTATCTTCACACAAATGTCTTCATACATTAGGGTTTTCCAGTCCCTCACTAGAGTTGGCGGAGTTTCAGCTGGCTTGCATGCTTACAGCAGAAAATTTGAAGTTCCTGGGCTAATACGCTAATGAGAAACACAGCTATTTTTGGGAGTGCAGAGTTACCTAAGTTTTGTGGTGTATTTTTCCAGTAATAAATGTATATATTAACAAACGTTGGGTAGAGCAATGAGTAACCAATAGTAGAAACGTGCAAAAATGAGCATTCCAGAAATATAAACATGAAATTGCGTGTAGCAAAAATTGACGACTCATGATTTGGAAACTGGATGGAGCAGTAACTAAGTACATATTAAACTGGCACAGACAATTCATAGATTGATTCTTTCATCTTTCATTTCTATACCCCTTATGAAAAACATGTGAAAAGTTGGTGCCTGCTCGCCACATTATTCAGCAGAATAATGGGTCTCCACTCCTACAGTCACTGTTTTAGCATACATCAGAATGCTCTTCAAGACTTCCCATTTCCTAGTGTGGAGCACTAAGGTAAATATATACCAAGGAAATTTAGCACTAGCTTACCTTACTGGATTTTTAAACAATTTCAGGAAAAGGAAGAGGTTTTATAGATACCGTGGGGAATGAAAAAATAAATAAATAAATGGATCCCATTTCAAATCAAGCCTGAACTTGAACAAAAAACTGAAATACTAAACCAATTTGTACTTGGGACATATGGAAAGATAAGTAAAAACAGTAGGAACACTGGAAAGCAATAGGAAACTAGGAAGATCTAATGTGAGATTGATTTGCTTTATTTCTGTCCAGCAGTAGAGATAACATTATGACTGGCAGAGGTCAAGTAACCGTTGTTCCAGAGTTAGTTGTAAGAAGGAAGAGGGAATGGTCAGTAATGGAAGTCATCATGTTGAATTTGTAAGACATGATCAGTCTGTTAATGATAGGCCTTTTGGGGGGCATTAATCCACCAGGCCCTCCTAAATTAGAAACAACATAATGGCATATACAAAATATGCATTCCCCCCCCCAGTCCAGTCACTGGTACTATCTCCCTATGCTGGTCAACCACTTGTACATATTATAAACTGTTGAGCTATGGCTGTCCTCTGTTTTTTCTGATAACACTGCATTATTATGTTCAAGTAAATAAGAAACAGATTGATTGTTTAATGCTACAAAAGTTTCTGATTAAAGCTGACATTTATTAAGGGACAACAACAAGATGCCTACCTTCATATAGTCACCAAATTAGTCCCATAGCACCAAGGGAAGTTATTGCTGTGCCATAATTGTGGTAACCATGGAACCTACTTCAGATACAGCAGTTACCATAGATACCTGGAGAGATAAATGCTTGGTTTTCAAAGGACCCTGTTATGTGGATCTGAAGGGGGAGGTAATGACCAAAGAAGCCTATTAGGGAATATAGTTGATAGGTCTGCAGCCTCCCTAGCTTTCTTCTCTTAATAATGAGATCCATTCTCTATACAGGATTTCAGCTCTATAGACAGCCAAGAATACTGGAGGCTGGTTTGTTCTGAAAGTGCCAGAGAAGGCCATAGCCAGGCCTTCCAGGGAAGAAAAATTATATAATTAATCATACAAATAGTAAAATGTCATCTGGAAACACTTAACAATGAAAAGGCAAGATAAATGTGTTGGTTTCCTCTGTACCGAATATTCATCATAAACTTTGCACAGCTGCATTTCAAAATGCTAAGTGCCATTATTTTACATAAAAGTGGATTATGCGTCTAGTTTATTTTTCATGTTCATTCTGTAACTTACGTGCTGAACAAGCGATTGCAAGTCAGCACAATAAATCTTGCTTTCCTATTTTCAGGTAGGCATTTTTTTTCTCCTGACCTTGTAATCATAATAGCAAATGGCAAGTGATTTGTAGGGGATTATCATTTTAAAACAATAAACGGCAATGAGGGAAGAAACATGAGAAAAATATGAGTTTGAAAGGTAAGGGCTTGGATTTCATCTTTGTCGCACACTCGATGCACTGATGTGGAAAAAAGATTGCGGTGCTGATACTGACTTGCTGTTGAACTGTGAAAAGGCAATTTAAACTGGCATTGTCTTCATTCCCTCAACTATGAAATGGGTGGAGCGATCTTTCCATTGTTATCTATAGAGAGATACATCTCATGTTAGTTCTACCTAGAGCTGATCCCTTGAAATAAAATGGGATACTAATTGCAATAACCCCCCCCCCCACATTGGAGGATTTTTAAAAAACCCACAAAACTAGTTTGGGATAATTGAAGGACAATGTTGAATACCAAAAAATGGCAATGTGCACAGAACCAAAATTTATCAAAATAACACTTTTTCTGACAAAAAAACCCAAAGCAAAAAAAGTGTGCTGCTTATTTACTGTCCCTTAGTACTTAAAGCACTTTCTGGGTTGTTTACAATTAAATTTTCCCTTCCCCACTAAGCTGTGTATTCAATTTACCAACCTTGGAAGGATGGAAGGCCGAGTGAACCTTGAGCATGCTACCTGGAATTGAACCCCAGGTTGTGAGCACAGTTTTGGTTGCAGCAGTACAGCAGTTTAACTGCTGTGTCATGAGGCTCTTGACAAGCATATAGAGGTTTTCTCTTTCTCTTTGCCTCTTTCTTACCCCCTCTAAAATAGAAGGCAGTTTCCAGAATTATTTCTGATTTTTTTCTCATTTTAATGGCTGCCTTCCTGGAGCACCACAATGCTTTCAAATGGTGATAGGCAATAAAATGCACCAAGGAGGATGTGGTGACCAGGCTGGCAACATGGTTGATACCAACTGGACAAAAAAAAAAAAAAAAAGGAAAATGAGAGCAAAGCTTTGCTTTAAGCATTAAAATTGGTGTCAGAGTTCCCAGATAGCTTCAGATACTTTCTCTATCTAAAATAAGATTGCAAATTTTGTAAGACTATTTATTCATAACTATAACTACAGTGGTACCTTGTATAAATGAATGAATTCATTCCAAATGAAATTATGTTAAGCAAATTTTCCTTTGTACATATTTCCCATGCGAATGCATTGAAAACAGAGTAATCCCTAATTGCGACCATTTTTATGTTGTATGCATTCGCCGCATAGACAATTCTGTTAAGCAAATTTCCCCTACCACCGGAATTTTTTTATGTTGTACAGATTTTATGTTATACACACTGTTTGTTGTATGAGGGTCCACTGTAATTTGAAAACAATGTTTGACAACATCTTTATTAGACCACTTAAATCCTGCAAACAGGCAAACTTTTGAGCCCTACAGGGCTCTTCATCAGGCTGGGCATTATAGAACTGGGAGGTTTAGAAAGAGCAGCAGTCGTCCCCTAAATAATTGCCCCCCAGGTCAGAATAAGCAGGCAAGACATTGTATTGGGTTGTAATAATCAGGCCACACTTTATTAAAGCTTAACATTGCTAGTTGATGTTAAGAGGGGGCTGCTATCATGCAGGAAACCATTGGCCCTGGGGTCACTAGTGGACACCTCTCAAGGGTGGCAAGTCCCGTGGCCCTCGGGGGTTCCATTCAAACAGCGGAGCCAAACCTTTCCCTCGTGGGGCAGGGGCACCATTGCCTGGCATTTGAAACCATTGGGTTTCAAATGCCTCTTCACCGCGGGCACTGCGATCTCAGAATCCGCAGTGCCTGGGGGGTCGGTGTGGCCTCGTAGTCAAGCCTTTGGGACTCACCTACTGCCTCAATTTCCCGCACTACCCGCCTGCATGGCAAATGCTGCGCTGCCTGTGTCAGTGCAGGAGAGGCGAAAATTCCTTGCCCTCTTGTGGGAACAATTTGCAAAACAAGGCAAAAATTCCTATCTGGGCCCCGAAGGCGACCACATTATGCCACACCAGCATGCAACAAGGCAGTGGGCAGGCAGGGGGTGTTGCTGATCTGGATGCAAAATGGTGCATGGGCGGGCATAGCCCGTATGAGGGTTCCACGTCCTGCCCCCCTGTACCAGCTTTGCGAGGCCCATGTGTCTTGTTTACAATAATTTCCAAAGTGGAGTCTGCAACTTTGTAAAAGCAGCTGGATTGGGAGGACACTGAAATTGGTGTTCTTCAGTGTGAAACACGAGGCCTGTTACCTCAAGCTAAATTTGCAAGGCTGAAGGCCTCATGTTCTAAAGTTTGATTTCCAAAAGGGTGACAGAAAGGCTAAGAGAAAGATTGGGGTTTAAAAGAATACTAAATGTTCATTGTCCCCTCTTTCGTCAATGTGAAACATTTGTGTTTTAGTTACTTTGGGGATGGATCCAGGAAAAACACATGGATTAAAAAAGGAACTTTTAAACTTTTGTCCTTCAAGTAAACCCCCAAATCACTTCCCCCTTCTTGAATTTAGACGTGATGCTATGCAGAATATCATTAACGTTGAAGCAGAGATTGGCCACTTATTTCCCTCCAGATGTGGTTGAACTTCAGTCCCTATCTTCCCTCTCCATTAGATAGGCTGGCTGCACTTGATGGGAGTTACAACATCTGGAAGCTCATGTTTTACCCATCTTAGTGTTCATTTTTGCATGCTGTTACAAATGACCTTCTTTGAAACAAACAGTTACATAATGAAACAAGCAAGAGTTCTGTGTTCTGTCTGTTGTTATTAATCCCAACAGTTGGATGACTCTCCTGTGGTCAAGTGCAGGATACTTTTGATTCAGATGCTGAGAACAAGGAGCAGAAGAGTCTATGTTCCTTCTGCCATACTCATGAGCTTCAAAGAGCTGCCCTGCTGCTTGTGTTCACAACAGAAAACTAGATTACAGAGATATTTGGCATGAGCCACAAGTACAACTCCTATTCTCTTGTAGAAGCTTGAAAAATGTTTCATAATAAGTCATTCCCATTATTCTATCATATATCAAAATCCTCCTGTACAGATAGCATTGCCCAATTTCCAATTAGGTACCCTTGTTTCCCACTGCCCCCCTCTTCTCATCCCCAATTTGATGCGAATGGGTGTTTCAACATTGTTTTGAATACCCATCTGCTCAGCAACTTTGAACAAGGGGAAGGGAAAGCATTTGACTAATGACCACCATGGCTGTGTAATTTGTATGCATATTTGCATATCAATGTTACTTCTGAGCTCATCTGTTTCCTTGAAGAGATAAGAACCCTTGAGGCACATCCATAAGGTAAATGCAAGACCACCGTTTATTACATCAGAGGACGTGGTGTGAAAAATATAGCTCATTCTAGGCTTATACACTGTTCTGCCATGTGCCCATTCTGACTCTTATACAGTGGTGCTTTGTATAAAGGAATTAATTTGTTCCAAATGAAATTATGTTAAGCAAATTTTCCTTTATCTAAATTTCCCATCGGAATGCATTGAAAACAGAGTAATCCCTAATCGCGACCATTTTTATGTTGTATGGATTCACCCCATAGGCGATTCTGTTAAGCAAATTTCCCCTATCTCCGGAATGTTTTATGTTGTACAGATTTTATGTTATACAAACTGTTTGTTATATGAGGGTCCACTGTACCTAACCTCTGATTCTACCCATCTTCCAATTCTGTGTGATATTTCAAATTGTGGGAAGGGATTACTTTTCATTGTTATGGGTGCTCATGCAACTTATTTTCTTTGACACAGAACCCTGTGGCTGACAATGTTTATTCTTGGTGATACCTGTTGCCGGTCTCAGGGATTGATGAACGGCAATTAAAACCATGGGATTGTCAAAAGTGTGTGTGGGGGGGGGGGGTTAGGAAAAGTGGAGTTACACCCTCTTGATCCTGTCTAACTTTCATTCAGTAATGAGTTTTAATCAGGGTTGTATCTACCCACATTTACATGCATATGCTTTTCTTTGTGAATAAGCCCTAAAAAAGGTCCTTCATATCACATGCCATTGTCTGTGTGAACAGCTCCACTGACACCTTCCACTGAAGGCAGAGCAGTCCACCAGGGTGCAATGGGAGCAACATGTACTTCGTAATATGTTGGAAAGGTTTGCTCTCCCATTCCTGTAATTCAACACATAGATGGGCAGCATGTGCTCCCATAAGTGGTATGGAAAAACAGGTCACATCAGCCACAATCAGCATCCCTAAGGGTGAGGGCTGAAAAGAGTTGATATTAAGCACCATCTGGAGGGCCACATATAGTTCACTCTTCCTTTACCATTTCAGCATCTGTGATGATGTTCTACGTAACATTGTAAAGAAGATGTGGTTAAAAAAGGGCCAGTTTTATACTTCTGCATAGAACGACTTGCCTGCTTAACATTTCTGTTTGTGTATAGCCTCTGCTGCTGGAGGTTTTGCAACCGTACATGTTGCCTCTAGTGAGTGTGTGGCTAGAAGGATTTTTTTCTGGGTGGGGGTGATTCAATCACAGACAGCATTAACAAATAGTTCTTCCCCTGCCTCTGAATCAACGACCATCACCCCTCTTTTGTCTTTTGGAAGCTGTAAGTCTGTTGAGGCTAGAGATGGGCACGACTCAGGAAAAAAACCTCGTTTTCGTTTTCTTTTTCGGCTAGGGTCCGAGTCGTTTCGTTTCCGTTTTCGCGAAAAATCGGAAAAAATTAGTCGTTTCGTTTTTCGTTTTTTCGTTATCGTTATACTGTTTTTTTTGGGGGGGTAGCGGGCTCCTGGAGGCACCTCTGTGGGGTGGGTGCCTCCGCCGGCCCGCTATAAAGGGGACAGCAGCAGCAGGCTCCAAGAGACCCCTCAACATGGGGGTCTCCCATCCTCACCTGCTGCTGCTGCAAAATGGCATGCACAACCATATGGTTATGCATGCCATTTGCAGGCAGAGCGAGACCTGCGTGTCGCCAGGCCAGGCGGTGCCACTGCACCTGCTCAAGCACCTGATCCGAGTGGGTCGCACCTGCCATCACATCCCACAGAAGGGAATCGTACTTGCGTGTGTAGTGCAATGCAAGTCGATCTGGCTATGGGCTAAGGTGGATTAGGGTTAGGGCTAGGGTTAGGCTAATGACGGGTAAGGTTATGGTGGGCTATTGGGTTGCACCTCTGGGTGCCTCTCTGACCCACTAAGAAGACAGTCTGTGACGTATGGGTAAGGAGTCAAGGATTAGGGTTAGCGGGTTAGGGGGCTAGGGCAAGTTTTAGGGGGCTTTTTGGCACATCCCAGAAGTCTCAGTGGCCAAGTGGCCATGCGATTGGTGAGATGGCTCCAAAAATTTGCATGGTCGTCCCCTCCCACATGGCTGGCCAGGCCACTGGGCCAGCCCATCATTGCACACTGCGCAGGTGTAAAATAAAATAAAATAAAATAAAATCAATGGAGGACAGAGGAGGAGAGGAGAGACATTTTGTTGCAAGAAAAAAACCACTGCTACTGTGAAAAATCTGGCAGTTCCATTTCCGCGTGTTTCTGTTGTGCTTGTGTGTTTTTGGACCACGATTTCAAAAACAATATTGCATTCGCCGCCCCATTTTCGATCCCCCGCCCGCACCGCATGGCATGGCGACGAGGCGACTCGAGTCCGGCTGCCCAGGACGGGGGAAGCCGGGACACCCCCCTCCAGACCAGAAACCCCCCCTCCGGTAGGTGCCCTACTGAGTGAGTGCCCTTAGTCAAGCGGGCATTTTCCGCCTGCTTTTTGGCCCGGGAATGGGTGGGGGGGAGACCCGGGGGAGAGTTTAAAAAAGTTTTTTCCTGTGCCGCCCGTGCCGCTTGGTTGTGCTTTGGCGGCCGGCGGCGAGACTGGGCTTTTTGCGGCGGGCGAGTCCCACCACCACACCAGAGCATCCCAGGACGGAGGAGGGGGGGAGGCCGGGCGGGGACCTCCAGAAACCACCCCTCTGGTAGGTGCCCTGAGGCACGGCAGGCGTATTTCCGCCTGCTTTTTGGCCGGGAACCGGGCTTTTTAACTTTTAAAAACTTTTTTTTCTGTGCCGCTTGGCATCGCGCGCGATCGCGCGATGCAAGTAACGAGCACGACAAATCAGACCAAATTGTTCGTTCGTCGGTTCGAGCTCGAAGTCTGGCGGAGTAATTCCCGTTTCCGTTTCCGTAGAGTAACGGAAACGAGTAACGGAAACGGAAACGGAAATACCGCTAAGTCGTGCCCATCTCTAGTTGAGGCCTGTTGCTCCAGGTGATTTGCTTTTTTTTTAGTTTCCTATTTAATGCTTTCAAAACTGTTAGCAAACAAGAGCCTTGTGCTGCAGTGGTTAAACTGCTGTACTGCAGTTATAACTGTACTCATGACCTAGGGTTCAATCTCAGGTGGCAAGCTTTCAAGGTTAGTTCAGCCTTCTATCCTTCCAAGGTCGGTAAACCAAGTACCCAGCTTGTTTTTTTTTGGGGGGGGGGATGTGTAGCCTGCATAATTAAATTGTTAAATTGCCTAGAGAGCACTTTAAGCACTATGGGGCAGTATATAAAGAGAACAGTATGCCTTCTTACTAGATGAGTTAAATGACAATTCATACTTGCAATATCTGTAATATGGTGGATTCAATGAACAGAAAATTAGTAGTTTAGCCATAACACAATTTGAATGTCTGACTTGTAACTTTGAAAGTTAGATGTGCAATGTTCTTATTTTTGTTTTTGAAGCTCGTGTAACAACAAAGTTAAAATTGTTTTGTTTACTAAATCAACTTTGATTGGGCAGCACTAATTCTATTTAAGGTCATTGTTAAGTGGTGTGGTTTAGACAATGTAATGAAAACACTAAGAAGAGTATGTGCCTAAACCCCTTTAATGATCCACGCATACATTTCAAAGCAACACCACTGTTTATAAATGATAATAAAATTTGGAGTGTAAATAATTACAAACAACTCAGTGGATACATTTACCTCATTAACGCAGTATACTGGTGAACAATCTGGTGTGCAAGGAAAGAGATTAGGGTGAGGAAATGTACTCCTTCGCATTTTTAATATGAGTCAGTTAAGAATGGGGCATTAATCTTCCTAAGGGAAAGATGCTAAAGTGTTGCCTAGCCTGTTTTTATTAATTCCATGTTGTCCTCTGGCTATAATTCAACTGGTTAGTTTTAAATCTGAGCACTCATTTGTAAATCTAGCAAATCAGGTGGTGTGTGAACATTTATTTATTGCTCTGCTAATCTTTATCTGTATTCTTGTAAAACTAGAGATTCTAGAAAAGCCTTCAGGGAAGGTGTATGCTGATTTACAACAGCAAAGGATTGGATCATTTTTCTTATTACATACCAATCTCTCTTCCCAGATAAATTTCCAGAAGCCCCCTTCAAGTTACTGGCTGCCAGCAAGTTGAAGGAAAAACAGAAATCATTTCTCCACTATGGCCTTGTTTCCCAGTTTAATTACTTTTTTTTTTTACAGCTTTTACCCCAAGGTTGGTAATGGGCCTAATCTGCCCATGTTTTACTTATTTATTTAGCATTATAGGCTGTTCTACTGGTAGCTCCTGTTTAATCATATGTAGGGTGGATGACACATAAGGCTAATGTTGGCATTTGTAAGTACATGGGAGAACTCAGCTTGCAGTTAAGGGCAGTCTTGTTTTCTTTCATTTTGCAAACAGCTCCTGATGCCAATGGAGTGTTCTCTGAAAGTCTAAGAGCCTCAGATCTCATAGAGGTTCCAAATGAAAACTCAAAGATGAGAACAATAAAATGATGGAATTTCATGTTTTTGGCCAACAAGTTGCAACCAGCCTCAAGCATCTGTAATAGATCTTATACTTAATAGAGTAAGTAATAGGCATTGTGATTTTTCCAGCATCACCCTCCACGCCACCCCCATTGAGCTTCTATGACTGAGCAGGAATTCAAAGCTAGGCTTCCTCAATCTTAGCTTGTCATTCCATCCACTACACCACAGTGTAGAACCATGTCCCTAAAAACTTATATTTTAGCAAAAGAACATATATGTTGGCTGTGCTGCAGGGTGTTAAAAGAAACTGTAAATGGCAGAAATATACAGGAATACTTTCTTTGGTGACAGGCTAACGATATGGAAAATGAGATGTATCTGCTTGTACAAGGAATCTTTAAATAACCCAAGCCACTCACCTCTCTGTATGTTTATGCCACCTCTCCTTTTGTGAACTCAGATGAAAGTGGATTTCTGTTAAGAGGCGGGTACAGTGCTACTAGCACTTCTCCATCAGTCACAAAAAGAGAAGAAGAAAATCATGAATGGCTTAATTTATTTCAGAGCATTGGAACTTAACTCATTTCTGCTGAACTTTTGGCAATTACATCCTTCCCCTCAGCATTCCTGGGAATTATTCTGTGTCCAGAGCTATATCTCTGTGCTCTTAACCTCTTTCAGACATTAAGTGAAGACTAGCCATGCCCTGTGGTCTGAGTGGGAGAGGGGTCACCTTCCCATTTCAGGCTAGGGTACCCTGGCTCAGACTGTGTCACTGGCAATCATTTCAGTTTACTGGCTAATGATGTTCACAGTATATAGTCTTCTGCTTAGGTACTCAAAGGTTAAAATGCATTAAAACACGTGTGTTTTACCAGAAGGATACTTTCTGTGATACATATCATGTGTCATCAGACACAGAGGTGTGCCTTTTATATAAATGGTAGAAAAGATTGGCTAATTTAAACTTATTTTGTAGCTACTGCAGTATATTTGATAGGCTCCTTCTTTCATGCTTGAAATGATCTTGGCTCCTAATCACTAAACTAATGAGATTTACACAGTGACCAAGAGGACTGTAATAATATTATAAGTAGAATAAAAATCTGATGCAGCTTAGAGATTAATTAGAAAGCTTCAGAGGGAATGCTAATGAATTAAAATAGGAATGCAATGAGAACATAATAGGCTACTACTGAGGGGTGTTGTGAGGCACTGAAAAATCAGAGTATAAAGTTGTTTGACTGTGAAAATATTGGTAATATGCATTGTTTTGGAACAATGCAGACCAGACTGAATCTGGGGGATTTTTGTGACTTCAGTGTGGAATAAACAGCTGTTCGTCACCTATGGGATGGAGAAACACCTCATTCATTTCTATGAACCCAGCATTTATGGATTTAAAAAGGCAATGATTGACCTGTGATTTGAACTATGGGAATGGAAAAACTGAGGTGAATGCTTCCCTGAGGCAATAGGAAGGCCCCAGGCTGAGGTCACCACATGCCATGTGTCCTCTTGTAGCTGCTCTGGTAGCCATTTCACATAGTGGGTGAGCAATAGGCTGCCAGGCAAAGGTGACTGAGAAATATATACAGTCACCCCGCCATTTTGTGGTTCAGGTACTGCGGTCCCGCTACATTGTGGGATCACAGTACCTGCTCCATGGGGGGCATCTGGTCACTCTGTGTGCCCCCCACCTCCGAGAAGCCTGGGCGACGGGGGGTGATAGTGTTGCTCTCTGTCACCCCCCTGGGTGCCGCCGTGCGGGAGGGCTGCGGGGAGGGCTGGCGTCCCTCTCCGCAACCCCCCCAGGCGCCTCCGGAGTGCCTCGGAGCCATGCGGAAGGGCTGCGGGGATGGACGGCGTCTCTCTCGCAACCCCCCGGGCGCCTCCAGAGGGCCTCAGAGCTGCATGGAACGGCTGCGGGGATGGACAGTGTCCCTCTCCATCGCCCACCTGGGCGCCTCCGAAGGGCCTCTGAACCGCGTGGGGGATGGGTGGTGGCGGGCGATCGGGTCACTCCATGCCGCCCCCATGCTCCTCCAAGACTTTTGGGAAAGACCCGCGATCGCCCCATCCACCCCCAGCCCCCCCCACCTGCTTCCACATATCACAGATTTTTGTGGATCGCGGATGGGGTGGGTCCCTAACCCCCGTGATCGGCGGGGGCTACTGTACTGTAGGAAGTTTGTATACGTGTATGCATATGCAGGGCACACTTGTAGCATAAAAGTAACAGAGGATTGATTATCAGGTTGCTGTCTAGAGGGAGAGGAAAAGAGCAGGTAGGCATATGCTGAGATCAAGCCTTTCCTTGATAAGATCAGCGCCAGAGACACACAGAAGAATTCTCCCAACCCCATACACTGCACACTGATGGGACTATCAACCCAGAAGAAGGCAAGGAGGCAGAAGTCACCTACACTGGTACAATCACAGAGAGACATATAGAAAGATTTTAGTTCTTCAGTGGTAGGCAGTAACATTTTGCACCACCACAGAGAAGAGCTATTCAGTTCACTGGGTACTGTCTGAAAACCTGTTGCTTAGTGTAATGCTGGGTGAATAAATTGGTGTAAATTATCTGGCAGTACTGGGCATGCAACTGCACTTCTTTTGGTGCCAAGTTTCCCCACAGGATTTCACAGGGAAATTGCTTTGCAATAGCACCGGGGCTAAGCTAACAGTCCAAGATTGCAGGCTCTTGAGATGACTTAGAATGATTTGTGTCAGATGAGTCCAAAGGGTTTTTTTCTTCTTCCTTTTTTTTTTGCAGAGATGATGGTGAGGGTGGCATGTATGGATGATTATTGATGGTGGTAGAAGGGAACTGCTTGAGGGAAAAGGCACCAGATGCAGGGACTTGCTTGTTGCCATCATGAAAATGGATATCCTCCGTTCAGTGTGTGAAGCCTGTCACCCCCACCATGATTTGTCTCTATTCCCATTGCTAGTATTTTGTTTTCTGTCACAAGCAATGATGTGGTTCCCTGGAGGTACTTCTGGCTTTGTCATTATCTATATTTCTATCTGCTAACCCCCCCCCCATACTTGTGTTTTTGTATGTTCAAAAGTGCCCACTTTAACCATCGTGAACTTTTCAAGGACAGTAGGCTCTCAAAGAGCATTTCTGGGAGTTAAACTGAAAATCAAAACACAGAATTACAATGAGCTATTAACAGTTCTCCTGAATATATTTGCAATGTCAGGTTGTCATCTTTTATACAGTCATTCCTGCATTTGGATGTCTTTCCCCCCTCTCTTTTTTCAGAGGAAACAATAAATTTCAGAGGATTTGTGCATTCAGAGTCCCAGTAATAAAGGTTAGTTCTAATCTGTTAAAATGCTTTAATAAATAGAAAGTTACTTGAAAAAAGCACTCACAAAAATGTCAGTTGCTGTTAGTAAATTGGCAACGTTCAGCAGGAAACTAATTCAAAGAACACTTCCATTGGC
Source organism: Phrynocephalus versicolor (assembly GCA_023846285.1). NCBI lineage: Eukaryota > Metazoa > Chordata > Lepidosauria > Squamata > Agamidae > Phrynocephalus > Phrynocephalus versicolor. The sequence continues at coordinate 26,638,950 of JAHTLZ010000240.1, forward strand.
CATGTCAAAAGAATCTTCTCACTGGTGTCATCATACTGGTTATTAGAATAAAGTTTACTCTCATATTATCTGTACCAAGAGTAGATTGGCATGTATTCTTGAAGGCTTTCACAGACGGGATCTGATAGCTGTTGTTAGTTTTTTGGGCTGTTTGGTCATGTTCTGGAGAACACGGCAAAACAGCCCAAAAAACTCACAACAGCTATGAGTAAATTGGCCTCGTCACTTCTTAACAATGTTTAACAATGTCAATTTCCTTTCATTACAATAACCTCAGATATTTAATAGGATGCATAAAGTAACAGCTAGGAGTATATCTTGCAGGGAAGTAGATACATGATTACATTACTGCATCACTAAAAATATATGACTGTAGGAGAACAAAGAAGAATGCAATATAATTACAAAACACAAAGTCTGATCGAGGGTAATGCCAGGCATTAAAAGTGTTCTGCTTATATACCGCCCCATACCACTACAAGTGGTCTCTGGGCGGTTTACAATTTTAATTACAGTGTGCAGGCTACACATTGCCCCCCCAGCAAGCTGGGTACTCATTTTACCGACCTCGGAAGGATGGAAGGCTGAGTGAACCTTGAGCCTGCTACCGGGGATTGAACCCAGGTCGTGAGCACAGTTTTACCTGCAGTACAGGCATTTAACCACTGCGCCACGAGGCTCCAGTATAATAACATTATTATACTGTTTAACCTTAACAGACAAGTGGGAAGAAAGAGAAAGAGTGAGGCCATGTATTACAGTACCACTTTTTGGCTGGAGATGCAAGCTGAAACTTCTCCTCAGGACTATTTTGACATGCTCTGTATTTGAAAAAATAGGTTATAGTGACATTTCTATTATTTATTTATTTATTTATTTATTGTCAGCAAAGTGATTTTAGTAAAATTTTAAGTTTTACCTCTATGGCACGTACTGTACATCCATGATTTTAAACTGGGAAGTGAAAATAAACTTTTATTGATTGATTGATTGATTGATTGATTTAAGCATTTGTAGACTGCCCTATCTCATAGGATGTCTGCGTGAGTTACACAACCGTATAAAACAATCTTACAGAATAAGACATTTGAAACATTTTAAAATCAAAATCAAAATTAAAACACCCAAACATTGAAAACATACTACTAAAACCTATGCAAACCATGATCCTGAACGCCCTAAGGCTCTCATGAATAAGTATGTATGACTTAGTGCTGAAATAATGTCTGTTCCAAATTGAGGTTCCAATTGGAGGTCCTTCTGTGGTTGGGGTGTTATGGCAGAAGAAGTTGTCTACTGTGTTTCCACATAATGACCTGTCCTCAGCAGTGGGATTCACAGAGGACTTCCTCAGAAGATCTTAGTGATCAGGCAGGTTTTCATAGGGAGAGGCAGTCTTTCAAATATCCAGGTCCCAAGCTTTTTAGGGCTGTATAAGTTAATTGTAAGCTGCCCAGAGACCTTTGGGTAGTGGGTGGCATATAAGTTGTATAAATAAATAAATAAATAAATAAATAAATAAGTTATTGCCAACACCTTGAACTCAAACTGGAAACATAGTGGCAGCCATGGCAAACCCTTCAGAACTGGTGTCATTGGGTTCATAAGGATATTCCTGTTAGCAATCCAGCTGCTGCGTACTGCACCTAAAGCAGCATCCATGCTTTTTCAAGCAGTAGCTTCATGTAGAGTTTAATGTACCAAACATATCTGCACCCATTCATCTGCACACACACCCATGAACACTGATTGTTCTTTATATTGTACTTGACTGCTCCCTTTCTTAGAAAATGGAATTTATTGTTTCTGCATAACCTGGAAAAGGCAGACAGCAGGGAAAAGATAAACTTCTTCAATGCCTGTCTTTGTATATAGTACAGACTGTGGACCTGATCAGATGGGCATTAATATTGTTGTTTTCTCTGCTGTGGCGACAGTTTGATATAATTTTCCTACTGACAATCACATAATGTAATCACTGAAGCAAACTAAACTGTTCCCAGAATCGCCCTACCTGCACCTTAGGGCATAGGGTGCACCTGATTTTTGACAAAGTGGTTCATTTGTTATTTCTCTCCCCCTTCTCCCTCCCTCCCCTTTCTTTCTTTCTTCCTTCCTTTCTTCCTTTCTTCCTTTCTTTCTTCCTTCCTTCATGAAATTAAGTTTCTTCTTTGATACTGGGCCCTCAAACGCCTGAGGGAATTTTATGCTATATAATGATGTCATATCTCAGGGCCTTGCGCAGCAACGAAGATGGTTGCCCGTGTGAAAGCAAGGGAAGGCAAGGACTTAAGTCATTGCAAGAAATCCACTTCAGTATATACTGAGAAAACCAGTTCCTCTGGGCATGTCTTCATTGACACCCCCTCTTTTTATATGATCATAAGAACTTATTGAAAAAAAATCTCCATTTATGGATTCACTTTCAAAAGATTCCCAATTATTCGTTACATTGAGCTTCAGCTTTGAAAACTACCAAAATGCCTTTGATTCTTCTTTAAGATTTACTGAAATATTTTAGAGGACTTGTCATTGGGGAAAAGAAATCCCTCCATTGTAAGCTCCATGCATTTTTTATTTATATAAAAAGCATACCTGCATATAAGGCAACATGGATCAAAGGCAGTTGAGAGCTTTTCTGTTGTTTATATTTTTGTTTGTGTGACATTATTTTAGGATAAAAAAATATCTAAGGCAGCAGCACTGAAACAGAGAAGTCAGAGGAACTTTATTCTTTGATCCCTCAGTGTCCTTTGACTTTGAACTGTTAAGAAAAGGACCCGACTTACCGGGTCCAATGATTGTTGCCAGAGTGGCACAAGGCACAACAAAGGGATAATGGTGACGGCCACATGCACTGGAGGAAACAACAATAGCATCACAAGTGGGTCCGGGACAATAGGTGGGCCTGGTCAGAGCACATGGTGCTGGTCAACCCGGGCCTCTGGGTAAGATAAGGGTAATGTCTGGTTATTACTTTACACACTAGAAAATAGGAGGCTCAGCTATAGGCAACAACCAGTTTCCATCTTATATCTGCAGCTAGTTCTGCAGCATATGTCTGATTATCAAAATAGTATATGCATGCCTTACAATATTATCTGTGCTTTGACCAAGAAAGAATGGTACACATTCTATTGGATATAAATTATTAAAGTATTTTTAATAGATGAATGTATGCTAACATCTTAATCCTCAAGAATCCCAGAAGTGACACATTAATTGTCAGCTAGAAGCTGCTTAGTGATTTGCTATTTGCCTTCCACATGCATTACAAATTTCATGCAGTGTGTTCAAGTGGCACAGGGTATGTGAAATCTGAAAAAAGTGATGCAATTTCACTTCCCCTCCCAGGAAAAATTCTTCTATAAAAGAGTTCAGATATTTGAAAAACAACAGAGAACAGGTATTTTCTAGTGAAAATAGTGTAATCTACATTAGTGAGAAAATATTGTAAGCTAGTGAGTAATGTAGATTGTTTCTTACACTTTTTGGGTTGGGTGATGTGACAGATGGACTGCTACTTTCAAGTTCTTCAGATACATCTGTTTATTTATTTATTATTTATTTTTGAATATGTTTACACCACCTTTCTCCTTGGAGAAGGGCCCAAGGTGGCTTTCAATAATGAGGGGCAATATACAGCCCGGAACATTAAAGACATAGTCAAGTTAAGATCAGGGAATTAAAAGAGGCATCTTAGAACATTAAAACAGCACACATTATGAGGGGTGGAAAGTAACATGGAAACACTGGTGTTCTTATGAAATCAGTCAATGCAATCATGTATGGCAATCCATATAAAGTTACATAGTAGGTAGTCCCTCATTCAGGGGAAGCTTGCCTGAAGAGGAAAGTCTTAGACCAAATGGAGGCTGCTGCCAAATCATCAGAACATAAGAACATAAGAACATAAAAAGAGCCATGCTGGATCAGGCCAAAGGCCCATCTAGTCCAGCTTCCTGTATCTCACAGTGGCCCCACCAGATGCGTTTGGGAGCGCATGAGACTAGATATCTGTCTCCTGATACCACTCCCCTGCATCTGGCCCTTGAAGTACCCCGGTTTTAAGCCTGGAGATTACACATCTCCATCATGGTTTGTAACCTGTGATGGACTTTTCCTCCAGGAATCTGTCCAATCCCCTTTTGAAGGCATCCAGGCCAGATGCCATCACCACATCCTGTGGCAGGGAGTTCCATAGACTAACAACGCGCTGGGTGAAAAAATATTTTCTTTTGTCTGTTCTTACTCTCCCAGCCCTCAATTTGAGTGGATGTCCCCTAGTTCTAGTATTTTGTGAGAGGGATAAGAGCTTCCCTCTATCCCCTTTACTCATGTCCTGCATTATTTTGTACGTCTCAATCATATCCCCCCTCAGGTGCCTTTTTTCCAGACTAAAGAGCCCCAAATGTTTTAGCCTTTCCTCATAAGGGAGGTGCCCCAGCCCAGTAATCATTTTAGTCACTTTCTTCTGCACCTTTTCCAGTTCCACTATGTCTTTCTTGAGATGCGGTGACCAGAATTGTACACAATACTCCAGGTGCGGCCTTACTATTGTTTTGTATAATGACATTATAATGTTGGCTGTTTTATTTTCCATCCCCTTTTTGATAATCCCTAGCATGGAATTGGCCTTCTTCACAGCTGCCACACATTGGGGAGACACCTTCATTGAGCTGTCCACCAACACACCAAGATCTCTTTCCTGATCCGTCACGGATAACTCAGAGCCCATGAGTTGATAGATAAAGTGTTGATTTTTTGCCCCAATATGCATTACTTTACATTTGGCAACATTAAAACACATTTGCCATTTCGTAGCCCATTCCCCCAGTTTGGAGAGATCCTTCTGGAGCTGTTCACAATCTTCTCTGGTTTTTACCACACGGAAAAGTTTTGTGTCATCTGCAAACTTGGCCACCTCACAGCTTATCCCTGTCTCCAGGTCATTTATGAACCGATTGAAAAGCACCGGTCCCAGGACAGATCCCTGGGGCACACTGCTTTTCATCTCTCTCCATTGTGAAAATTTCCCATTGACACCTACTCTTTGTTTCCGGGATCTCAACCAGTTCTCAATCCATAAGAGGACCTGCCCTCTTATGCCCTGACTGTGCAATTTTCTCAGCAGCCCTTGGTAAGGGACTGTGTCAAAAGCCTTTTGAAAATCCAGATAGACTATATCCACCGGCTCACCCAAATCTACATGCCTGTTGACCTTTTCAAAAAATTCTAAAAGATTTGTCAGACAAGACTTTCCCTTGCAGAAGCCATGCTGATTTTCTCTCAGCAAGGTTTGTTCTTCTATGTGTTTTAAGATTTTCTCTTGGACGAAGCTTTCCACCATCTTCCCTGGGACAGATGTAAGGCTAACTGGCCTGTAGTTTCCCGGGTCCCCCCTCCTTCCTTTTTTAAAAATTGGTGTGACATCTGCTATCCTCCAGTCCCCTGACACTGTGGCCGTTTTAAGAGACAAGTTGCATATTACAGTTAAGAGATCTGCAATTTCATTTCTCAGTTCCCTAATAACCCTTGGGTGGATGCCATCTGAGCCCGGTGACTTGTTAATCTTCAATTTATCAATTAGTCCTAAAACATCTTCTCTTTTAACCTGTATTTGATTTAATTCTTTAGTCAAGAGGGGCCGTTCAGGCAGCGGAATCTGCTCAAGATCTTCTGTCGTGAAGACACAGATGCAAAGAACTCATTTAATTTCTCTGCAATTTCCAAGTCCTCCTTAATCTCCCCTTTTCCTCCCTCACCATCCAGAGGGCCAACTGGTTCTCTGGCAGGTTTTCTACTTCTAACATATTTAAAGAAGCTTTTATTATTACCCTTTATATTGCTAGCCATGCGTTCCTCAAAATCTTTCTTTGCCTCTCTTATCATCTTCTTACATTTCTTTTGCCAGAGTTTGTGTTCCTTTTTATTTTCCTCATTTGGGGAGGATTTCCATTTACAGAAAGACCTCTCCTTGCGCTTTAGAGCCTCTCTAACTCCACTCGTTAACCATGCCGGTGCCCTCTTGGACTTAAATGAGCTCTTCTTTCTTTGTGGTATGCACTTGTGCTGGGCCTCTGTTACCGTTGTTTTAAACAGGTTCCATGCACTCTGAAGAAGAAGACTACGACTTGAAAGGAAAGTTACAAAGGAACTAGAAGGGATCTTGAAATGTAAAACTGCATTTGCTGGAGATGTAGTCCAAGATAATCTACACTATTGTGTTCCCACTGGTTCCAATTCTGTGAGAAATCTGAACAATGAAGGGAGATGATGGGTTGGGGTAGGGGAATAAACTCAGCTGAAATGTGGTATTGAAGGAGATAGCTTTATAGATATTTTGGACTGCTTGAAAGAAAAAATAGATTGGTTTTTCAACCCTGAATATTCACCAAAAGCCAAAACTTAACTCTCTTATACCTTGGTTATATGATAAAAAGACAAGAGTAAATAAGGAAGTGGGAAAAGAGGAAGACTGAGCACGAGATGGAACTTTTTCAGGTATTTAATTAATAAATTCAGGTAACCATAAGGCAAAAGTGACTTGATGTCAAATTACAATAACAAATGTAAAATATCCCTGCTAAGGAGGCATAATGTATTGGACTTCTTGCTTTTTAAAAATTCTTCACCTGATTTTAAGGCCACAATAATTGGAGATCATCTGTCATAACCGTCTGCTCAAGGTGGTTCATAATGGTAATAAAAATCACTACACAGCTATAGCAAAAACAAAAAAGGCACATTTCAATAATTAAAAAAATAAAATTATCACCGACATTAGATAAGTAATCTGACATCTCCTTCCCAGGACTTTCTTGAATAAGATATCTTCAGGAATGTACATAAACAAGATATGTTGATGTAGGTTGGTCACTTAAACACTGGGGAAAACAAAAGTCACAGTGGATGGTATCAATTTGAATAAAATATGTGCATACATATTTTTAAATAGAAAAGCCCATGGAGAAATACTTTCTTAAAGATGCTGACAAAAATATGAAAAATGGGAAGGGGGAGAGAGAGAAAAGAGCAAATTATTAAGGAATTTTAAAGAATAATACAGTAGACAAGTGAGGCTTTATGCATAAAATCTGCTTGAGTAGATATCCTGGACACCAAACACACTAAAATAATTCAGTAGGTTTTCAAGGTACCACTACCAAACAGTTTGTCCTTCCTTCCTTCCTTCCTTCCTTCCTTCCTTCCTTCCTTCCTTCCTTCCTTCCTTCCTTCCTTCCTTCCTTCCTCTTTAATTTTGTCAAAATGCTGAAGCAAATGAATTCAGCTGCCTCTTTGGAAACAGCTATAATTGGGATGAAATATAGTGCATCTTTCTATAGCATGGAAAACTCTAACCAGAGACCTGTGTGCCCACTCTTTGGTTACTTTCTGTTGAAGGACAACTTCAAGACACCAGTTCTCCCTTCTTTTGCTTCTTCATCTTGCAACTAAACAGGACAGACCTTTCAACAGAGGCCATTGTCACGTACTTTGGCTATCTACAACCAAATAAGTCTTCCTCCTCACTGATGTTGTCATCACCTCTCACGCTGTGATGAAATGTACATCTAATTGGTTGTGGGGAAATTGGAAAGGTGGTGTGATACACAGCCTTATAGATATAGAGGCTCTGGAAGTCTTTGCTCATGAGGGTTATCCATTACATATACAATTATGTGCTTAGTTCCAGAACCTTGAAAGCTAAATTATGGTATGGTTAGTGAAACTCCAACCAAATTAGCTACGGATCCTCTGAACATTTCCACATGCTCGGAAAGACCCAGAACAACATTTTGCAACAGCTTAAACCTTTGGGTTATGACACATTTCATGTGAAAAGGCCTAAGAACCAATCCAAGAGATTGCAGAGCTGTGCTTACAGCGGCAAGAGTCTTATTCTCTGAGAAGAGATATTGCTTCTTGAAAGATATACCTACTAAAAAGTTCTCCTTATCACTTCTATGACTTTTCTGGAGATGAACTAAATTCAATTTCTGAGCAGTGTCAATAGGTATTTTCTCTTCAGATATGATGGTTGTAATTAAACTGGTTGGATGTATGAGAGGGTTAGAGCATATCTTACACAGAATAATTACTTTTTTTAAAAAATAAGAAGCTGACTATCTCCTCTCTGATTATACAGGAAAGTGTGTGTGTATATACTACACTTCAGACATCTGTGCAATGTTTGTATGTCCACGTACAAGTTACAGAGCTCAGAAGAATAGCTTTCTTCATCAGTTCCCAGAATCCCGCAAAGTTTGAAGGAACAGTAGTTAAGAAGCAGAGTAAGGGTTCCAACTTAGCTCTAACAAATTCAGTTCATTTAAAGGACTTTCCCCCCCAAACAGGTCATTCCATTTATTTTCAGCAGATTAACATTATTTATAAGATGAAGCATGTAGTTGAATGTTGTGTTGCACGTTTTGTACATTACTTATTTTATTGGAGTGAATTCTGGTGTAGAGTGCAATATCAATAAAATTATTATAGTATTATCATTATTTTCTATGGCAGAGATGCAGACAACAGCAGATATGTATTCCTGATTTGCCGCAGAATGACACAGTGGGAACAGCACTATATCAGCATGCAGTGTTTTTGGGGGAGTTATTAGGACAAGAAGGCTAGCTTCACAGCAAGTTTCACTTTATATGATCTATTCAGTTCTAGGTTCAATGTCATCACAACTATGTGTGATGGTTGTAGGGTTAATCTTTGGTGTAAAACATTTAGTTACATTTTGTAGTAGAATGTTTTTGTATTTGCCCAGTAGGGGTCAGTAGTAGACTAGTACAATTGAATTCATAATGGTACATCACATATATTTATCACATCCACACACACATATATTCCCTCCCCCCCCTCCAACACATACTTTTCAGGAGAAAACCCATACTCCTCTCAGAATGATGAATACACTCCTGTACTATACCCTTTGGAATTTCCAGCATATTTTATGCAGTGTAAAATATAAACATAACACACAATGGTTTTACATCATCTTCCTACAATGTAAATTCAAGTTCTAATGCTACACATTTTATGTATCCAAATAGCTTTCTGTAGTTCAGATACTTTTTCATACCTCCCTCTTCAGTGTTTTTTTTTTTAATATAGAAATACTGTAGTGACAGAGACTCAGGTTTTTGCTGTGAGGTGCACTTGAGTTTCTAATTCTTTAACCAAATCAGCTTTTTCTAATATCATTTTCAGATCTGTGGAAAGCCAGATGTCGAGGGAAGACTTTAGCTTGTCCCACTGTTTGTTTTCCAGAATCCCATTAAGAATAGTAAATGCATGGCTGTAATCATGTACAACAGCTACCACTGCCGTTCTTCTGCTGGCTAGTGGCCTTCAGATAGAATTCACAACTCTTGTGGCTTCATTAAGAATCTCATTTGCTTTGCAACGTTTCATTTTTTTTGAACATTGGTCATTCCTAATTTGAAAGGAAACAAAGACACCAGGACTGACTTACAATCTGTTGTTGTTGTTGTTGTTGTTGTTGTTGTTGCTGCTGCTGCTGCTGCTGCTGCTGTCGTCATTGCACCCATGTATTTCATGTACCTGGAGGAGCATCATCAATGGCAGCATTTAATATTTTTGTGTGTGTTGCATGTGAAGGAGAAGTCAACATGAGTTTATTCTCTCTGCATTTTAAATACAGGTATAGTTGAGAAGGTGGAAGCAAGAAATAGCACCCTATGTAGTAAGAGTACTATGTAGCAAGAGTACTATGTAGTAAGAGTAGCTTGATAGCTCCCTAACCACCAGGACTCTAGCTGATGGACTTCTGTGACCTGTACTTTCACACGATATTCAGAATTCTCTGCGTATGCAGAAGAAAAAGAGTGGGAAATCCAAAGCAGCTGAGATTCTAGAAAAAAACCAAGCAAGATGAGATGCAAAGAGCACAGCAAAAACTAAAACAAGGGACCATTTCTGGACATAAAAAGGCTACTCTTTCCACAATCCAGCCATGGATTGTTCATGTTATATATTTCTTACACTTGCTTCAGTGTCTGCTTCTTGCATTCAACCCCATGCACTCAGATAGGAAAAACCTCCAGGCTGATGACGCAACTATAGTAAATGTCAACTGCCCCAAATCAGTAGCTACACGTCCTCGGAAGAACATCTCAAAAATGATAAGAGCAATAACTAAAGAGATCAACAGTCCATAGCTTTACCAATACCAGCCAGAGATTCCTGTTGGGCTTTCACTGAGCACAAAGTCTTAGTGGCATAGTAACATGGAATCCTGGTTCTGCAAGTATTGTTGTTATGGAAGTTGTAATCCTTAGGAAGAAAACCCAGCTAGAGGTCTTAGTGCATTCCACCCAACTATGGCACTTGAGCTCCCCAGGTACATTTCACGAACAACCATGAAACCATTCTGTACAATGAAGCTATGGTATTTAGTGTAGTAACAGAGTAGTAGACTCTGACCGGACACAGCTTATAGCCAATTATCAGGCCTATTCTGTGGCGATACGGCTGGCAAACCGGCAGTATTTCTCCAGTTGTATTGCTTCCTTGGATGGTCAGTTATTTTGAGTGGTCTGGGATCTTATTGAACTGGGTAACCCGTTGGAGGTCCCAGACTACTCAGTGACTTGCTGTGGTGAATTTGCTGCCCACTTTGAGGGGGAAATCGCTTAGATTCACAGAGAATTAGACTCCACTATTGATACTGAATCTATGGTTGTATCCAGTGTTCCGGGCTTATGTCACAATTTTTTAGATGAATTTCAGTTGTTGTGACCTGAGGATGTGGACAGGGTGCTTGGATCTGTCCATGCCACCACTGCACAACTCGACCCTTGCCCATCATGGCTAATAAAGGAATCTGCTAGAGGGGTTCACCCTGGGTCCTGGAGGCCATCAACTCCTCATTGAGAGAGGGAGCGGTCCCTGCATCGTTAAAAGAGGCGATGATTCGGGCACTCCTAAAAAGGCCTAATCTGGACCCAGGGCTGGTGGTTAATTACTAGCCTGTGGCAAACCTCCCTTATTTGGGCAAGGTCTTGGAGCGTGGGGTTGCTGAGCAGTTTCAGGCTCTCCTGGCTGAAATGGATTATCTAGATCCATTTCAATCAGGTTTTAGGCCAGGTTATGGGACAGATACTGCCTTGATTGTCCTGTGTGATGACCTTTGCCAGGAGAGAGACAGGGGGAGTGCATCCCTGTTGATTCTCCTGGACCTCTCAGTGGCTTTTGACACCATCAACCTGGTGTCCTTGTGGACAGATTGGATGGTGGTTCCACTCCTACCTAGCTGACTGGGTTCAGAAGGTGGTACTGGAGGACAGGTGCTCTGGCTCATGACAGTTATATCATGGGGTTCCCCAGGGCTCTATACTGTTGCACATGCTATTTAATATGTACATGAAGCTGGGTGGTGGTGGTTAGGACGTTTGGGCTGAGGAGTCAGCAATATGCTGACAACACACAGATCCACCTCTCATTCTCCACCAATCCAGGTGTGGCGGTCTCTGTTCTGAACTCATGACTGGGCTCAATAATGGACTGGAGGAGGGTAAATAAACTGAAGTGTTGTAGGTGGGTGTTTCACCTGATAGGTTAGAGGACTATTCCCCTGCCCTGGATGGGGTGGCACTCCCCCTAAGGGATCGGGTCCACAGTTTGGGGTGGTTCTGAACCTGGGTCTTATGCTGGAAGCCCAGGTGGACTCGGTGGCCAGGGGTGCTTTTTTACAGCTGCAGAGATTATATCAAGTTTGTACTTACCTGGATGAACGGAGCCTGGCAACAGTCACACATGCACTGGTAACAACCAGACTGGACTATTGTTATACACTTTATGGTGGTTACTTCACATCCACTCTCGTCCCAGGAGGAAGTTTGTTGCTTGTTGTTTTCGGTTGCAGTCATGTGGTCTTCTTGCAGTTCTGTCCCTGTTCCCGTGTACACACGGGCGTGATTGATGATACCGCCATGACTGCTTCTGCATGTCCTCATTCCATGATGAGATGTGAATTTCCATGCCTTTGTTCTCCATTTTTTTTGCCTGACCTTCCGTTTTTTGATGTTTTGATTCTCCGAAGCCTTGCCTTCAATGCGTTACAGAGCTACTGTGCTTCCCCGAAAATAAGACAGTGTCTTATATTAATTTTTGCTCCCAAAGATGTGCTAGGTCTTATTTTTCAGGGGATGTCTTATTTTTCCATGAAGAAAAATACGGTACACATTTATTGTTATCTTATTATGGGGAGGCGTTATTTTGGGGGGATGCCTTATATTTCAGTGTGGGGCAAAACTGTAAGTAGGTCTTATTTATCAGGGATGTCTTATTTTCGGGGAAACAGGGTAAGTTTGAGGCATTTGTCTTTTAGTCTCTCTGCACTGCATTGCTGACTCCATAGGGAATGTACTGGCGAACGGCACTTCACACTCCTGCCACTAGATGGAGAATGGCACGTTGCGGGAGGAGACTGACCTCACGGGCTCTTGTATCGGAATGAGAAGTGAGATGAGGAGATTCCTGAGGCCAGGGAGGGGAATCTCTCATCCCACTTAGATCACCGTTCAGGGGGCATGGTTGGGACGAACTCCCCTCATCTAATGTGCGGTTAGATTTCTTCTTACTGGTCCCCAGAGAGACCGTGAGCAGCGATGAGATGGACGTAAAGTATCAGCCTATGTGGGCCTGTCTTTGAAGACAGTTCGGCAGTTGTAATTGGTACAGCTGGTGAGTACTGCTGCTCTGTGGACTCATATTATGCCAGTTCTGAAACACTTACACTGGTTGCAAGTTGCTGCCCAGGCCCAATTCAAAGTGCTTATACTTACATATAAAGCCCTATGCAGATTAGGACCTGGTTATTTAACCCACAGTGATTCTGTGGTGGAGTCAGACCCACCATCAATCTCCATTCTGCTGGATTTTACCCCTTCTTTTTACCTTCTTCAGGACATTTCCAAACTCTGGGGGACTAACTCCCCAAGGCAGCCATAAACAAATTTAATCACAATTTATAATCTTATTAAAACTCTATTAGCCTTAACCTAAGCTATTAAATGTTGCAGAATCCCGTTAATGGGACCTAAGCTATGAACTCACCTACCACCGAAACCTTGCACTACCTGACGGTTGTGACCAAAGTGATGAAATACACTACCTGAACAGGTAATGAGAATGAAATAGGCAAAAATGCATCATTACCCAAATGTCAATCAGAATAATGATCAAAAATTTCCATTTGGTCCTGAAGTAACCAGCTACTCTCATGCTCCTTACCACTAGGGTGGGCAAGCGGGGTGCTAGCAAGCGGTAAAAGAGAGAGAGCAAGCTGCAGAGAGCCTTTTTATGAGCTTCACAAACCCAGGAAGATCCAGGTCATGTGAGTTTTAATTTTCGTGCCACCACCAATGGATCGGGGGTACAAAGCATCCCCATTAGGGACTCTCAGCCCCCTGAAACCATCACAAACACATAGTATAAATATAAAAGAGTTAAAAACAGTGACTAAAAGTACAGTAGTGCCTCTACTTACAAATTTAATCCATTCCAAATGCATGCTCTTAAGTTGAACAACTCTTAAGTAGAGGTACTGTATCTAAAAAATAGATACATAAATAATTTTTTGTTTTTTTTATTTTAATTGGAGCAGACATCTAAAATTTGTAAGGTGGCAGTTAAAATGCCTACAGTTTTCCACTCTTAAGTCAAATTGCTCTTAAGTAGAGCCGTTCTTAAGTCAAGGTACCACTGTAGTTGTTAGCAAGTTGGGTTAAATATGATAAACAGCAGTGGCCTGGAGAATAAGAAATTTGAATCTTAAGTTTCTATAATTCCTTCTTTGTAACTTTATTAGCAATCTTGTGGCACAGGGAGCTTTTTATTTCTGTTTCACATAGGACTAACTAAAATGAAAGGAGAAAATGTTTCCTGAGTTCTTGCCATCACATAATTGGGATTTTGAACTCAGTTACTGTGGCCTAAGCTTGGGTATAACAGCACAATGACAACTGTTAATGTTCCCCCATAAACATCTGTCATAATCTAACACCTTTCCCCCCCAGTTTTGCTAAAGACAGACCATTGGGTTTTTACGGCTCATGGCCTCTTTCACTTTTCAATCTCAGATATAGTTGGGCCATATAATCAAACATCCTCTTATTACAGTGGTTGAGCACAGCATGCATCATCCATAGGGAGAGAGTTAAAACTTATTCTATTCATAAATTAAATTGACATTCTGAAAGGTTAATACCCAAACAGCTTTGCTGTCTCTGATCAATAAAATAGTATTTCAAGTAATTAAAACCTCTGATGTGAACAATTCTTCGTCGGCGCCTATTAGGAGAAATATAAATAAGTAGTCAGACACGCACAATAAATATGGATAAAACAGATCTGCCCCAGAGAGGGCTTATAAGTTACAGGTTTAGCCTGGTGCTTTGGAACTCTCCAGATCAGGTTGTAAATGAGCTCTGAAAAATATTGTGGAGTATGATAATGATTTCCTATATCAAGTCAAAAGCAAATACTCATACTTTCTGTCACACAGACACATTCAAAAAGCCCATTGAGACTTACTTTAAGCATCTGGCTTTCAATGAAAAAATATTAATATCTGATTAGGGGTGAATGAGTTGAATTTCATTGGAACTATGCCATGTGGGCAGGGAAAGGATGACCTTTTCTTGTGAGGTCATGATTCCAACAGTGGTTTCCCCTTTTATGTCAGAAGTAGAAATAGGGGTGGGGTGGGGGAGCTGCCATTAGACTCCAAAGGGGCTTTTAATGGTAATGAAGATGGGACAGTGTCAGGGATAAACTTTTCTTGCTCACTTGCTGTTATCTTAGTAGAAATGATTCCCCATGCCTGGAATTATTATTTTTAAAAGGAGTGGAGGATAGACATGTGGCTGAACTATTAAGCCCTAAGTTTTGTTTTGACTCTCACTTATAGTCTGAAGAAGAGACAGACCTTCTATTAGAACAGCTAATTGTTTGTTATATGACAGTTTATTATTATGAATACCTTTTGACTGAAAGCAATAGGGAGAAATACTCAAGAGATTGTCTCATCGAAGTGCTAAACTAATAGCCTGGCCTTTGCTTCTTGATGTGGAAGAGCATTCCCTTGCCAAAATGTTTTGTTGTGGGCTGCTCACTGCGTAGTAGTAGAGTTCAGGAGAGTTTTATCACTGGGTCTGATGTTTGCATAACTAAGCCAAACTAATCAATATATCAAGAATGGTTTAGAAAATAACTTCATATTGATTGGGCCAAAATATTGCCTTTTCCATTATTTGTGTATTTATACATTGAAACTGATATATGTCAAATGTTGTCTGGATTGTTCAGTGGTTTAGGTATCTGGAGTGGCTACCAATACTGTACATGTTTGGTGCATGCTTTCCCTTTTCACCAATTTGACTGGCATGTGTTTTTGGTTTTCAACTTTTCTTGTTTTCGGAATAGTGTTGAGGACTTTTTGCGGAGCATGGTTTTACCTTTAAAATGCCTTAGAAATGAATATATGTATGTTGCTGAGCTTGTTCTTCAACGACATAACATGTGATATGGTAATTTGTTGTCTGGGGTAGAAATAACCAGAGAGAAGATTTCTATGACATTTCACACTTTCTCTGCAACCTATACTCGAACCTACAGTCAAGTTTAAACATAGATTACTCATAAATATGTCCAAATGCACTTAAAAATTGAAACATAGGCTGCAGGAAAATAACCTTCTTTATCTTTTATCTGTTATCTTAAAAATTGGTATTAAAAAAAAGGATGGTGGTGGAAATAAAGCAGTCAAGATGTTCTTGAACTTAGATTCCTTACAGCTGCAATTTAAAAGTATCATTCTATTGTACTGTTGTAACGGTGCTCTATACCCATTATGAGCATAAACACAATCTGATCAGTGGGGGATTTTTCTTGTTGCTTTAATAAGCTGGTCTTGTCTGCTTTTATTACAAACATCACCTTCAGATGCAGAGCCGCTTCAGCCATTAAATTGAGAATATTTAGCTATTATTTGTAATAAATGTCATTTGGGCTGAGTTGAAGCCAGGAGGAAACGTTCAGGGCAGAAAACACACTGACATTCATTCATGCAAATGTTCACCATGAGTAGAATTAATCAGAAAGAAGGAAAGTAGTGCGTACGATGCATGTATATGACTGGTTTAGCCAATTCTGATTCATCATGACAACAAGATTTATAAGGGGTAAGCGATTTCATGGCAAACAGCCATCAGTACAATATAGTGCAACTGGAATAGATTTAAATGCATCATGTTGACAGGTTTTTTTCCCACCATAAGAATCCATGATGGGCCACTGGCATGCATATACATTGCAGAATGTATGATGGATTTCTCCCTAAAATGCTTCTGTAGTCAGAATCTTTTGATTTGGATGGTCAGGAAAATAAAATAAAATAAAATAAAAATACAGTGGACCCTTGTATAACAAATGGTTTGTATAACATAAAATTTGTACAACATAAAAATACCGGAGATAGGGGAAATTTGCTTAACATAATCGCCTATGGGGCGAATTTGTACAACATAAACATGGGATCACTCCGTTTTCAATGCATTTCTATGGGAAATTTGTATAAAGGAAAATTTGCTTAACATAATTTCATTTGGAATGAATTAATTCCTTTGTACAAGGTACCCCTGTAATGCTAATTTGAGGCTTTAGGGCAGGCATGTCCAAACTTGGGTCCTCCCACAGTTCTTTGCTATTGGCAATCTAAGCTTAGAATTCTGGGAGTTGTGGTCTAGAACATCAGGAGGGCCGAAGTTTGGACATGCCTGATTTAAGGAGTTGTCTGGAAATTGTATGACATGGTAAAACTTGCACTTGCCACTGACATGGTTATTTAAAAAGCAATTTTAATTACTGAGTTCAGTTTTCTAGAATAAGTATATCACAATATATTGTTCTCTTGAGAAAAACACTCTCTAATGAGACATTTTTATATGTTTTGAAAGCCTCCACAATTGAATCATTTAAACTATCCAAGAAAAAAACTCTAATCACCATTTTGGGAAGTAGGAGAATCATTTTACCTAAATACCAAAGAGTATAGTTTCAATCACAGAGTGGGTAAATTTACAACCAAGATGACTTAACACCATGTTCTTTCATTCATGTGAGAGAAACAATGGTTGAAAAGGTATAGTTTAATCTATGCCTAATAATTGTAGTTTAAAGTTTAAAAACTGTTCTTGAATACAGATTTTAAAAGTCTGTCAGAAGAGCTGACGCAAAAATTATAGTTGACATTCTGTGACTCATACTATTCAGGTTGGTAGATTTTAGTTCAAAAGCAGCTTAAAATAAGATATTATTCAGAAAGATAATAACAAAAAGAAAAGCTATTCAGAATCATATAGAGCAGGATTCTTTTGGGAGCAACTGAACTCTCAGATTATTTCTGAATTTCCAGGTGATTGAGTTGTTAAGTGCTAAACAAATATTCCATAACAATATGGCATTTGTACTGTTCCCAGTCTTCATGTTCAATCTTATCTTGTGCAAATGTGGAGCAGTTATAAAAGAAACAGAATAAACCAGTCTCTACTAAACAATGAAATTAATGCATTTATGGAGTTCTATTTAATTACAGAAGTTGAGGAAAACTACCTTTGTTGGTCTTAGAAAAAGCAAGTGCTTTCCAGAAGTACGGAGCAATATTGATTTATAACAGCTAGCAATTCCATATTTAAGCCATTGTGTTGTCCAACCAATTGCTGACAAAGAAAGGGGGTTTTGAAGAAAGATGCTTTCAGGTCTTTCTACATGTTTTTGCTACATGTTTCTTGCTAAGAGTTGGCTCCTACTGTTGGGCTGCCTCCAGCGGAGGGGCCAGTTTGCCCTCTCGCACAAATGAGCTTGCATGTCATTGCATATTGCATATTGTTTGCTCGCATACTTATTGAAAAGCCATCTACATTTAAATATCCTGGACAGTTAGGAATGATGGAAGAATATAACAATAGAAACATCATAAAGTAAAAAAGGCGACCCCCCAATGTCAGCCTAAAAATAATATCCAGCAGAGATGAAACAACAGTAATTTAAAGGCTCAGGAAAACAAAAGACATTTTCTGGTACTGTACAGATAACTTTCGAGGGAGCAAATTCCACATGCCACAACTCAGAAATCACCAGGACAGAGACATTTCTTTCTCCAGTGTAGCATAAAAATATTTCTGTTCTACTCATTTTAAGACTATCAGTGCCTATGTAGTGAAACCAATGGCTGGGAAGTCACTTCTTGGGGTTACAACACCTGAAATCTAAGATCTGGAATGCAGTAACTTTTTCAAACTCTGGATAAATCATGATTATCCTTCAGTGTTTTGTACTTCTCCAGGAAATGTATGCATTTGGTGTAAGATGAGACATTTAATGTGCATATTGGGGAAATAGTTCTTAAAATATGTATACTTATGAAGAATATGCAAAAAGACCATATTATGCAAAAGAGCCTTCGGGAATATGCAGTCCCCCCTTTTTTGCAGAAATGCAGAAAAATGAGTCTATTGGAGAAAGTGCATTAAAATGTTGTATTATTTACTTAAATATTTTTATATTGTTCCTAGCCATAGCATCCCTAAGGTGGCTCTCAGAATAAAACTTATAACAGTGAACTAAAAGGCATTTACTAAACATAAGAGTGTAATAATAATAATAATAATAATAATAATAATAATAATAATAATAATAATAATAATAATAATAATAATAA
>JAHTLZ010000240.1:26686588-26701861 GCA_023846285.1 Phrynocephalus versicolor
AAGGAAGCACTAGTGCTGAGGCAAGATGAGCAAGAGTTGGCAGGCTGCCCTCCAAATAACCTCTTGAATCCTCTCCTTTCTGTTGCACTGATCATAAGTGACACCAATATAGTTAGCCTAGAGTAGGCTCTTGCTAGAACCGCTGTCATAACAATTGGGGCCATTAGGGCCATTGAAAAAGCACACCCTGTTAGCTTTGCTGCAGTCATTTCCAAGCCTTAGGTAAACATTGTACTTTCAAAGGAAGAACAGAGTCATTTCTTCCTTCCCTATGGAAACAAATATTTTAACTAAGGAATGATTGAAACTATACAGACATCCTGTTCCAGAAACAGATGGAACCAACCATCCTCCTGTGTAACTCCCATTTGGGTGTGCTTTTTTATTTCTTCTTTTCTTTTTGGACACTTGTTCCCCCATGTGAGAAGGAACTGAAGTACAGTATTAGAATATTTATTTATTTATTTATTTATTTATTTATTTATTTATTTATTTATTTATTTATTGTATTTTTACTGACTCAATAAAATGACATTGTTATGACTTTTTTCTTGGAAGGACTCAATGTGGCTTGCAATAATTAAAAGGCAATATTTAGAAGCCAAAACGAGTAGGCATGCAAATATTGAAAATAGTTAGCCATGTGTTATATTAAAAATTGTCAATATAATTGAGAGCTGAAACAGATGTAAAAACAACAGAGCACAACAATCCATTTAAAAATATTCCTCTCAGGCTGCCAGTCACTAAGGAAAAGACTGCTTGAAGAAAAAGGCCTTCACCCGCTTGCAGGAAGAAAGCAAAGATGGGGCCTGCCTAGCTTCCTGTGCATGTGGGGCAATTTCAGAGTCTGAGAGCAGCAACAGAGAAGGCTGTCTAACATGTCCCCACCAAGCATGCATGGGAGCATGGTGAAGCCATGAGAAAAGTCTCTCCTGATTGTCTCAGTTCCCCAGCAGGCTCATAGAGGGAGATGCAGTCTTGTAGATAGCTTGGACTGAAGTCTATTTGGGTTAAAACCAGAACTTTATAAGTTAAAACCAGCACTTTCAATTTTTCCAGGAAACTGATTGGCAGCCAGTAGATTTGTTTCTCTGTAACCAGCCCCAGTTAGCAATCTGGTTGCAGTATTTTAGACCTGCTGGAGTTTCTGATCACTTTCCAAAGGTAGCCCAACATAGAATATGTTACAGAAATCCAGTTGAGCTGTAATTACAACATGTGTCACTGTGCCCAGATCAGGCCTCTCAAGAAACAGGAGCTGGCACACCAGTTTTAATTATGCACTCCTGGCCACTGCTGAAACCTGGGCATCTAGGCTCAGAGATGAATCTAGGATCATCCTCAAGCTATGGACTGGTGCTTTCAGGGGGAGTGTAACCCCATCCACCCTACACTGCAATCCTATTCCTTGATCCCCTTTTTGACCGATCAGGAGCTACTCTATTTTGTAAGGATTATGTTTCAGTTTATTTGACATAATGCAGTTGATTACTGTCACTGATCTAGAATCAAAACAGCTTCTCCAGATTTAGATGGAAAGGAGAGATAGAGTTGGGTGTCATCTGCGTACTGATGACAGCAAACCCAAAAACTCCAGACAACCTCTCCCAACAGTTTCATGTAGATATTTAACAGCATAGGGACAGAACCGAACCCCGAGGGACTACACAAGCCAATGGCCATGGTGTCAAACAAGAATCCCCCCATGTCTACTCTCTGGATTCTTCCCTCCAGGAAGGACTGGAGCCACCATAACACTGTGCCTCCAAGTCCCATCCCAGAAAGATGGCCCAAAAAGATACCAGGGTGTAAACATTGAAGCATATCCATTAATGCTAGACAAGTAGTTATATGCATATCAAGAAGGTAGTCAAACATACAAATGAAAGAAATCTACAGTTGAAATAGTTCATTTCAAGGGAAGGCAATGAAAATCAATGCCCAGTTATTGATGTGCTTATTTGACCTTGCCAAAAAATATTGTTCTATAACCGGAGTGGACCTTCCCTGAGGTGTTCTGTGCCCCTTCCTTCAATTCCCTTGTTTTCTAGCAAAACACGTAAGCATCAGTTGCTGGAATCTTCCAAGAGGGTTATTCAACTTTTTAATAGGTCACAACCCATCTACCCTCAGCATAATCTAATACTCTGAAACATGCACTTTTAAAATTGGAAGTGCACTTCAAACCACTTCTGGGGTTACTCTGCAGGTTTCTGGAAGTCTGTATGCAACAATTGACCTCTCAGTCCCATCAAAGATTCCCAGTCTTCTCTGAAATATTGAATACAAGTGGTCTGTAGCTCCTATAAAATTTATCAGTATGATAGCCCTTAAATAAAACTGATTAAAATTTTAGGAACTTACGCTGTCCATTTTGTCTTTGTGGACTTAGTTGATTATGTGTAGCAAAATGCTACGTGTGCTTAATAGGAGTCGATTATGACTGCCTTCAGTAAGAGTCATAGCCAAGTAAAATAAAAATACCGTATAGAAAAAAATGTAGTGACAGTCTGAGGATGTGGATTTGCCCATAAAAGCTAACATTAAAATGTAGTAGTCAGTCTTCGAGGTGCTGCAAAAATTTTGTCTTTTGTCTTTTTTTAATTTTTATTTTCTTTTGATCTGATATACTAGGACAGACTACCATGGATGCCTCTTCTAAAATTGCCAGGTAAGTAGCTGGAAATCTATTCAAAGCTACATGTAAGACCCCCCCCCCCATAACTTTCTGTGCTAGAGATGGGCACGGAATGAACATTTTTCGTTTTTGTTATTCGTTATTTGTTTCGTTACGTAACGAAATGAATAACGAACATTGTGATGAAATTGGAACGAACCAAACAGAACCACGAAAATTAGGTTTGTTACGTATTTTTCGTTAATGGTGACACACAATGAAATGAGCTGTTTTAAATGTTAAAAAATGCCCTGGGCATCCATAAAAACACAGTCATAATTATTTATACTGTTTGATAATACCTACCAGAGGGGTTGGGGTCCTTAAAACATTTGTTTTTGTCTTCTCCCATCACAATGTATTTTTCATTTCCCTTTAAGGATGACAAAATGGATGTCGCCAGCCACAAAATGAAGGCAAGCCATGTGATGGGATCATGTAAATTCTTGGACAACTTCAACCAATAGCATGCCCAGGTTGCAGACTGGGCAGGCCTGGCAGCCACAGAGGGCATAAAAAGCTCTGGCAGCCCCCGTCCTCCTTGCAGTCTCTGGTGGGAGTTAGGGTGGGATTGCTGTTTCTGCGACTCGTTATTTTCACTTTAGGCCAGCCAGGCAGGTGTATGTCTCCATGTTCCTGCCAGCTTCAGCCTGGCTCTTAGGGGAGAGAAAGAAGAGATTTCTCTCTAGCTTCAGTCCTGTAGCCTCCCTGTGTGCGTGCGTGCGTACCTCTCTGTGAGTATCCTCCCCTGCCCCGCAGAGCAGTCACTCTGCGGCTGCCTTGCACCCTGGGCAACACTCTGAAAATGCACATAGAGAGGTTCATACATTATGGAGGGATAGTTTTCCAACCAATGCACCATAGCCCTAAGAAAGCAGGTACAATTTTTTTGTGTGTGTGCCATTTATTCTCTAAAAGGAATCTGTGTGGTGACAATTTCCTTCCAATTTGAAATAATTAGTTAAAAAGTCCATCCCATGAGTCCACAGCTGTGGAGATTAAAGGTTCACTTTTGCCCATACTTACCTGGGACTAACAAGCACTGAATAGAATTCTCTTCTCTGTACATAATTATGAGGTCCCAGCTGTTATTTATTCATCTAAAATATTTATATGTTGCTTTTCTATACACTATAGATTCAGAGCCATTTTCAGAGATGTAAAACAACAATAACAATAATAAATTAATTGCTGCAAATATGCTTTCCCAGTCTGTCACCCACCTGATCTGCTGGATTAAAGTATCTGTGTTGGCTAAGGGTGATAGGCCTTCTTGTCCAATTCATCTGGATGGTACCAACATATGGAGAAAAATGTGGTAAAACAGCAGCAGCAGCAGCAACAAACAACGAACAGCAAATACATTGGGCTACAACCACATCATATCTTGCCAGAAGCTGTGTTGGCTAAAGGGGAGGGTAGTTGAATCCAGCCTATCTGGATCCACCATTTGGAGAAGATTGTTCTAAAGCAACATGAACAGCAGCAAAACAGCTACGAAGTGGGCAGCAAATGAGTAAAAGAACATCAAATAATAATAAAAAACCAAATTAAACCACAGAAAAGCTAGTGAGAAAACAGAGTTACTCACAAAATTCCTAATTGTTCCAATTTAACGGAATTGAATTCCCCAATAATGAAGTGAGACCCAACTTTTTACTGGCACACAAAGCATGGATTTTACTGACACAGACACAGAGGGGAGAGCTTGTATTAAGCAGATCTTTAATGGCACCATACTTTTGAAAAGCAAGGTCTCTGAGATTTTTTTAAAAACAGAGGTAACATCTTGCGATGAATCCCTGCAAACAATTTTACTCCACAAATGGCAGCAGGCAATGGCGACAAAAGTTTTTGTTCAGTGCAGAAGCAAATGGGCAGCCAAATCCATACAATGTCTACTACGGACCTTGCAGGCTTTGGGCTTTTCAATATGTAATAATGTAATTAATTTGCTTTTCTTTGAGAAGATTAAAGGTTGGCTGTTAAACAAGTTTGCATTCTCCCTTTCATTCCCATGCCATTAGTTCTGTTGTCTATGAAGAAATGATGTAAACGCTGATGTTCAACAGTTTAATAGAAAAAGTTTTGCCTGGCATACTATGGAGTGACTTCTGAAAAGGTTATACAGGCATACTCTGTACTATGACTTTTAATTAAAGCATTTAATTGTTGCCAGGTGTGTAACTGTATTGCTAAATGTAAAGCCTAATTGTTTATTCTTCCCTCTTTGTTATAAATTGAATAGATTTGTGAATGCATTAGTTAGAAAATAGGACTCAGGAGACTTGCTGGTACACAACACAATTCTCCTTCAGAGGTCAGAAAAAAGTACTGCTTAAATGTACTAACTTTTTACTGGTACATCTAATATCGCAGATAACATAAAATGCACAAATAAGATAATCAAAGAAGTCTAGAACTTGAAAGTGTCTCCTCAAGAGTAAGTCCCTATTGAGTTAAATGGGGCTCATTCCCAGGCAAAAATGTATTGGATTAGAGTCCAATCCTACCTCTTAGGCTCTTTTCTGACATTATCCTTTTCCTGGCAGACTACTCCACCATCACTAAGCTTCTCAGATATCATCAGTCCAGCAAGCACTTCTGTTGATGATAATAAATCAGAGTTTCCAAGTGCTTAGGCTGTTAACTGCAGTTGCTGGGAAACTGTAATTCTTGTCTTGGCAAGTTAAGCTTTCCACAACTATTGTGCATATTTTTCTACAGGACCATAGGGCTGGCTCTATTATTTCTCTGAGTAGGGTGGTGGCTTCCATCAGCATATTCTGAGCGTATGCAGGACACAGGAGTTACATACCGCACTGCTTCCTGGGCAAGAAAATTGTTTTCCATTATCCGCTGGATTTTATAAAACACAAACTCTTGCACTGTGTGGGCTGAGGCATTTTCTGACCCCACCAAGAATGGCAGTGTAGCAAAATTGAGTGGGGTGAAGGTTAAACTTATTATTATGGTTAAATTGAGGGTTGTGATTGCAGGGCCTTATGATTCTAGTGAGAATTTGAACATTGCCCTAATGGGGAAAATGGAGTTCCTCCCAATTTGTCTAATTAACCAGCAATCAGAGTGTGTCACTGCTGCCTTGCAATCTAATGGCCCACTGAAAAACCAGCATAATCTTTTTTGTTATTGTTGTTGAATCTTTTCCACTTTTGCATTTGAAATGCTGAGCGGGAAAGTACCAAATAAGATTTTGTTTTTCGCATGGCATAGAGACCTTCAGGCTTTTGTGCAGACTTATATTGTGCAATCAGATGGGCTATTATCTGCAGTACTGCACCACCAGCTCCTCTTAATATGCTGTGCAGATCAGGCAGTACTTTCTTTTTTATGTGCTGGAGTGTTTTGTGAAATCTGCATTTGTAAATCTTAATGACAGCTTTACATGTTCCACTTTGAAAATCAAACCTTTACAAGCCATTTACAAGACATCTATTGGTTGGCATTAAAAAAAATATACACTTCTGTTCCGAACTTGACCAATTTACAAAATTAAACATCATCAGGAAGGAAAGCCCACCTCATGTGACTGTGGCCTTACAACCCAAATTAAGGGTTGTAATTAAGATACACCATGTTTCGTGTCATCTTCCTTTGCAGCATCAACTAGATTGTGCTATCATATTTATATTTGGAGACCTCTACAGGGTAAGATTCCCAAGCAAATCTGATCTCTCCTGATTTTGGAATTTAAGCAGGGTTAGCCCTGGTTAGTACTTGGATGGGAGACCACCAGGGAATACCTGGTGCTGTAGGCGCCTGGAGTAGGAACTGGCAAACCACTCCAGTATTCCTGCCAAGAAAACCCCATGGACATGGGGCCAGGAAGAGTCAGTCACGACTGTAACGACACAACACACACACACACACACACACACACAAAGGGATTATTAGAAACATGCATGGTATCACAGCTTATTAGCTACAGACAGAATTGCTCTAAGCATTGTCGTACAGTTTTGATGCTTAAAACATTAATTGCAATGGGGTGCACACATACCAAACAATGTGAGGTGAGGTGTGAGTATGAAAATGAAATTTTCATGCTGTGTAGGTTATTTATTTATTTATTTATTTATTTATTTATTTATTTATTTATATTTCTACACTGCCCCTTAGTGCAAACTATAATGACAGTGGTTACCACCTTTTCCTTTCCTTTTTCCTTTTTCCTTTTTTTTAATTAATCGAAAACTACAATACAAAACATAAAACAACATTTAAAGGGGAAAAATTAATCAAAACAATATCAACAAGACAAGACAACCCCCTTTTCCTTTCTACCCTTCTGAAGCTACAGAAGTATATTCAAAACTAGAGATGGGCACGACTCAGAAAAATTGTTCGTTTTCGTTTTCGTTTTCATCTAGGGGTCCGTTTCGGCTCGTTTCCGTTTTCGTGAGCTAATTTTCAAAATTTTTTGTTTTCGTTTCGTTGTGTAATGAAAACGACAAATGAAAATGAAAACGAAAATTTTTTCGTTTCTTCCCATTTAGCTCCATTAAGTGCTTTTCCAGTAACGAAAAACGAAAATTGGCTCAAAATTAGTCGTTTCGTTTCCGTTTCCATTCCAGTTTTGAGCCGTTTTTCGTTTTTCGTTTCGTTACGTAACGGAAACGAAAAACGAAAACGGAAACAAAAATTCCGCTAAGTCGTGCCCATCTCTATTCAAAACTCTCACTGTTTTGAATTGTTACATCTGTTTTTGTCAATTGTCTCATTCCATATAACAGGACTGTAGGACAGGGCATTGTGCTATTTGTTGCAAGTATAAAGATGGTTGCCTTCAAACTAGAGATCTGCTTGTAATGTTCTGAGTGATGATTATATCTCATTTTGAAGCCAAAGGGCCCAGGAGGGTCTAATGTCAAAACATTCTGTTTATTCATAAAGTATTCCACACCTCCCGTCCCATCACACATAGCTGACACAGTAGCAACACTGAATTTGAGCAATATAATACATAGCAAATAAGGTAAAGGTTCCCCCCGCACATGCGTGCTAGTCGTGTCCGACTCTAGGGGTGATGCTCATCTCCGTATTCAAGCCGGAAGAGCCAGTATTGTGCGAGTCCGTGGCCATGTGGCCAGCATGGCTGCAAGGAAACACTGTTTTTGCCTTCCTGCCTTTTACGGCGGTACCTATTTATCTACTTGCATTTTACATGCTTTCGAACTGCTAGGTTGGCAGGAACTGGGGTGAACAGCGGGAGCTCGCTCCACTGCATAGCACCCGGGATTCGAACCGCCGAGCTGCTGACTTTGAAGTCAGCAGTTTTTGGAGCCTTAGTCCACTGAGCCACCACGCCCCTACATAGCAAATGGAACACCTTAAAATGCTCCTGAGTTTTCTCAGCCTCCCCCTACAAATCACAAGCAAATTGGACTTTCATACGTTTGGATTTATGGGAATCTTGAATGACAGTTTCAAAATATTTTTGAAACCCACTGCCTGGCCACTGGAATGGTCTCCCACGTCTTCTCTCCACTATGCAGCATCTCATTCATCATCAACAGGCCTCTTTTAACAATTTCCTTCTGTGAGGTCTGTCATAATCCACCAAGGCTATAAATACAGCTATGAATAGACCAGGCTGCTTTAAAATAGAGATAGAAAGTGCACAAGATGTGTGGAGCAGTTAGATCCTGACTTATCCATGCTTAAAACAGGCCTGCTGAAATAAGTGGGAGGAAGTTTTTATGATTACTGTAACTCTCATTGATTTAAACAAGCCAACTCTATGCTTGGGTTTGAATTCAACCATCTCTGCCCCTCCCTTCATACTTTCTTATTATCCCACATGACAGTTTTCTCTACAATAATTTCGCTTTCCTTTTTTGGAGCATATGCAGTCAACAACATTCAGAGTATTTGTCTATCTTGCAGAGCAGTCCTCAGTTCATTCCTATGGCAATCATTGAATCAGCTACTAGGAAGATATTCTGCACTGCAGGTGAGAAACTTATCATTTCTTACAGGCCAGTGGTGGCGACCCTTTGGTATTCCAGATGTTTTAGGCCATAAATCTCACAGTCCTTTGTCACCGGCAATAAAGGCTTGGGATTCTGGGAGTTGTGGTCCAAAACATCTGGAGTGCCCAAGGTTCACCACCACTGTGCTAGGCACTACTTCATTTTCTGAATAAATTCCCATTCTGAAGCACCTCCCTATGTTTTAGTTGCTAATGAGGATATCATTGGAAGAGCCAGTCAAACCGCCATTAAAACATTGTGCTCACGGTTTACAAAACGTTCAATGATGTGACTCCACATTTAAATAGTATCTATAAGTAAGTCTTCTGTGAGTCTGTTCCGGAATTACTTCCATGGCATGCTTAATACTGCTATGGAGAATGTGCATGGCTTTTTTGTTCTTAAATGAGATGCGAATTCATAAAGAATCAAATTCTCTTTTAGGCAAATTTGAACACCTGGCTGGTCATTCTAATTTGCTAATTTGTTTCCAGTTATGATGGCTCACAAAGGAATGGTTTTCACTGAAGCACATAGTTCCAATTTGTTCAGCACACATGTCTACATTTACAGCCCAACTCAACACATAAGAAAGTAGCCTGAAACAGAGAGAGTCAATGGCGTGCCCTTTTTGCATTATAAAGCAAAACTCCATCCCATCACACAGGGGATGGAGTTTCTCTTTACAGTGCAAAAGAGTACAATGTAAAGAGTACAATCCACCAGAAACATAACAAGAAATAGCCAGCAACATTGCTCATAGACAATATTTAATGTGCTTCTCTTAAAGCAAGTATGAAGAATGTCCTGCAGAAGACTGAAACAATTAGAAGCATAGCAAAGCACTCCAGGACATGAGACCAAGAGCAAGAAGAAACCACTATAGAGTGTTTTAATAAAAAGGATATTTACATTTTGAAAGGAATCCACATACATTATCTTTTGTTTCTGTTTTCAGAAAATATCAGTTTAATGAAGACGATGGTGGTGATGCTTTTTTTCCTGACTGGAACATAATCATTAGAATAGAAAATGCTCACACAAGCTCACATTTGTTATGTGCTGTCAAGTTGCTTCCAACTTATGGCAACCCTAAAATAATTTTTGAGGTAGTGTATGTGAGGTATTCAAGGGATGGTTTACCATCATCACTCTTCCAGTAGAGTTTCTCAAGAACCCACTGGCTTGTCTAACAGAAAATTCTAGACCTCTGTCCAGTAACTATTTGGGAACAAAAAATGTTATGTGCAGCTATGAAATTGTGACTTTAATTTCAAGGTTGTTGATGTTTGAGGCTATCCTGATGACTTCTGTTTAAAAGATAAGGGCAATAAAAGAAGGCATAATTAAACCAGTTATTAGTGGCTTGTTATATTTATATATCCATTTATACTATATGCATTCATCAAAACAAATTCTCTAAAATTTTGCAAATACGGTGGTACCTAGTATAAAGGAATCAATTCGTTTCAAATAAAATTATGTTAAGCAAATTTTCCTTTATATAAATTTCCCATAGGAATGCATTGAAAATAGAGTAATCCCTAATCACGGCCATTTTTATGTTGTACGGATTTGCGCCATAGATGATTCTGTTAAGCAAATTTCCTCTATCTCCAGAATTTTTTATGTTGTACAGATTTTATGTTATATAAACTGTTTGTTATATGAGGGTCCACTGTAAGACATTTCTCAATATTCAAACCACTCAAATGAATGTGGAGACTAGAGATGGGCACGACTCAGAAAAATTGGTTTTTCGTTTTTCGTTTTTCGTTTAGGGGTCCGATTCATTTCATTTCCATTTTTCGCGAAACTTTTCAAAAATTTGTCGTTTCATTTTTCGTTTTTTGTTTTTCATTTCTACCCACTTTTTGTGCGATTTTAAAGCATTTCCGGGGGCTGCCAGAGCTTTTTGGCCCTCTGTGGCTGCCATACCTGCCCAGTCTGCCACCTGGGCATGCTATTGGTTGAAATTGTCCAAGAATTTACATGACCCCATCACATGGCTTGCCTCCATGTTGTGGCTGGAGTGGCGACATCCATTTTGTCATCCTTAAAGTGAAAAGAAAAATACATCACGATGGGAGAAGACAAAACCAAACGTTTTAAGGACGCCAACCCCCTGGTAGGTAATAACTTCAAATAATTCTCGCATTATCGCTGCATTTTAATGGATGTCCAGGGCGTTTTAATACCCAAGAAATCAATATTAGGCATCTGGGAGCCATTTTGGGTCGATGTCCCCTAACTCCCCTTAAAGGAAAAAAAATACAACGATCTGAGAAAAGACATAAATGCACGTTTTAAGGACCCTCACCCCCCTGGTAGGTATTATCAGGCAGTATAAATAATTATCGCTGCGTTTTTATGGATGTCCAGGGCGTTTTTTAACATTTAAAAAACAGCTCATTTCATTGTGCGCCACCAGTAACGAAAAACGAAAATTGGCTCAAAATTAGTCGTTTCGTTTCCGTTTTCGGTCCATTTTGGAGCCGATTTTCGTTTTTGTTTCGTTTCTGTAACGAAAACGGAAAACGGAAACGGAAACGAAAATTTTGCTAAGTCGTGCCCATCTCTAGTGGAGACTTAAAAGCCATTGGCAGTATCATAGAACTGATCTCACTGCCATTCTTCAGTATCCCTTTAGTTATCAGCAGAAAATGCTCAGATCCCTTGCCTAAAAGAACTGTAGGACTGTGAAGCCACTTACCTACCTTATCTCTCACTTGTGTCAATTCATCTTGAATTTATGGCAATGGGTATTGTATTGTCTGCTTGAGAATGATTTCCCGTGGTTGGCATTAGTTTTCTCAACTGATAAGATGAGGTGTGTGCAGAGGAACCCTATAGTTATCTGTAATCACTGAGATACAGTACTGTACAAATTTCTGATGCCCGAACAAGATATAAAATAAATAGAACTTCAAAAAAAATGTCAAGGTGATTTTTTTAAAAAAAATAAAGAACAACAATAACTTTAGACTGGAGAATTGTTCAATATGATGTCTGTGTCTATTTCAACCAACTGTTAGGCAGTTTTTGAAGATTACAGTTTCCATAGAAGACTGATTGTCTCTCTTTCCCAGCTTTTATGAGTTATGTCTGGGATATTTTTCTACAGAAATCTCTATCTCTGGAAATTTATATAACCCATACATTAATTTGATACTTTGTTCACATCTCTGTTACTTTAATGTATTTGAATTGGACTTTGAATTTACTGTTGTAGTAAAAAAATGATGAAAGGCTGATGACAAATGCTGGCATTCACCAAGTGACACCAGGCAAGGAATAATCCCAGCAGCTGGCTCCTTTTATTAAAACCAGTTAACCACTTCTCAACCAAATACAAAACAATTGTTAAAGCTTCAGGGATTTCATTCGTGTGGTGCCACTTTGTGAATGGCAGCAAACACAAGAGGGAATCCTGTAGACTTTTCACATGGGTGTTGTCAACATTCAGACTTCACTTTTCATAAGAACATAAGAAGAGCCCTGCTGGATCAGGCCAAAGGCCCATCTAGTCCAGCTTCCTGTATCTCACAGTGGCCCCAACAAATGTGTCCAGGAGCACACAAGACTTTCCTATGTAACACTTGACTTCCTTTTTTCTGCTGGCAGTGGCACCATGATGCTGTGCTGCAATACTAGGCCATTTCCTGGTGCTTAGGATTGTGGGTACTGAGGCACAATATTCCACATTTATCAACCAGAAGGGCTTTTTAAATAAAAGAATTTTTAAAAAGTGGGCTATGTTGAAATAAGTTAAAACATTGACACGAGTATTGTTTGTTCCCTATAACTAACAAGCTGTATTCACTTATGTGGGTCTTCTGTGGTTGGCAGTACACTGAATTTAAATCTAAAAGTGTAAAATTGAAACAGTCAGATTTATTTGAAAAACTGCCCTTTGCCCCCCCCCACGCCGGAATAACCACGCGAGACAGGTTCTTGGGTATAAACTCGGCCACTTTATTAACCAGTTCAATAAACACAACTCCAAACAAGGGGCCTGCTGTAGTGCAGGTTGCAAGTTGTTCCTTGGGTCACCAGGAACCCAATCTCTGGCAGCATCTCTGGGGGAGTCTGTCACCCCGAGGCAGACCAATTCGTAGACAGGTCTGCTCCGGCCAGCAAGGTCCCATTTCCCCAGCCGGGCTGCCCAGGCGCGCTATTTGTGCCTGCCAGTCCAGTGGGCCCTCCAGGTACATCCATCCCCCCCCCGCGTTGTGATCTCCGACCCGCAACGTCGTGAGAGCGGACGTTCCCACAAGGAATTTGAGGCCTGACTCCCTACTGCCCCTCCGTACCCCGCACTACCGCCCCCGTGGCCAAACAACAACCTACCAGGGAAGCCCAACGCGCCACAGCAGTATGGGATAGGCGAAAAATCCCCGGATGCTCCCAGCCAATCCGGCATCCGGGTCAAAAATTCCTATCCAGCCCCGAAGCGACCAGATTAACTCATACTGCTGCACAAACGTGGTGGGCGGGCGGGGAAAGCCGTTGCTGGAAGAGGCCGGGAACCACGCGGCTAGCCCTTATAAGGGCTCGGATTCCCCGGCCTCCAGCGAGATTCGGTAAGTCTCACGTGACTTCCGGACGGGGGGGGCAAAGGAGCTTCACCAGTTGCAGCCGCGCCGCGGAGCCAAGCGTTTCTTTAGCATCCCATAGCTACTATTATAGATCTTTATTAACACTAAACTTTTTTCTTTTGAGTAAATGCATCAAATACAGTGCCTTGAATTATGAATGCCCCTATCAATTCTTCAGCCGTTTTGAGGTGGAAACTGGAACCACTATCACTCCAGCATCGACCACCAATAGCGCACCATTAGAATCTACTACTGATGGACAACCACTACTACTGCAGATTTCTGATGTGCAACATACTTTCCAGAATATTAATGCTAGGAAGGCAGCTGGACTGGATGGAATCATGGGACGAGTTGTCTGGCCTGCAGAATTAGCTGGAGTATTTACAGACATTTTTAATCTGTCTTTGTTGCAGTGCTCTGTCCCTACTTGTCTGAAGACATCTATTATAGTGCCAGTCCCTAAGCAGTCAGTAGTGGTATCTCTCAATGACTGTAGACCAACAGCTTTAACATCTGTTATTATGAAATGTTTTGAGAGATTGGTGCTAGATTATATTAAGGCTAGACTTCCATCTACTCTGGACCCGTTCCAGTTTGCATACAGGAGTAACAGATCCACTGATGATGCTATATCTGTTGCTGTCCATACTGTACTGAGCCATTTAGAACAACAGGGAACATATGCAAGGCTGTTATTTGTGGATTATAGCTCTGCTTTTAATACTATTCTACCCAATAGGTTGTTTCTTAAAATGGCCAGTTTGGTATACATCAGAAGATTTGTTTGTGGGTAAGGAATTTTCTGATTGATAGGCCATAGTCAGTAAGGATGGGACCCCACCATTCTTCTACTCTAGTATTAAGTACCAGAGTTCCTCAGGGTTGTGTGCTAAGCGCCTTCCTCTACTCCTTGTACACACATGATTGCACCCCACTGTATAACACCAACACAATAATCAAATTTGCAGATGATACAACAGTGGTGGGGCTCATTAGTAAGAACGATGAGTCTGCTTATAGGAAAGAAGTACAAGGGTTGACACAGTGGTGTGAAGAAAATAATCTTATACTTAACACCAAAAAAACCTAAAGAACTCATAATTGATTTTAGGAGGAAGAAAGATGTACATTTACCATTGTACATAAATGGTGAGGAGGTGGAGAGGGTTGGTAGCTTTAAATATCTGGGCACTTACATCTCAGAGGACCTCTCATGGACTGCAAACACCAATATGGTTGTGAAGAAGGCACAGAAGAGGCTGTATTTCCTGAGAATGCTCAGAAAGATGAATTTATCTCAGCATCTACTTCTGTCTTACTATCACAGCACCATTGAGAGTGTCATAACTTATGGCATGCTATCACGGTATGGGAGCAGCTCTGTAGTGGACAAAAAAGCTCTACAGAGAATAATTAAAATTGCCCAGAATGTTACCGGGCTCCAACTACCAACCCTGGATGACATCTTCACATCTCGCTGTTTGAGGAAGTCACACAACATTCTGAGAGACTCTACTCATCCTGTTCACAATTTCTTTGAACTGTTGCTTTCTGGCAGAAGATACAGAACAATTAAAACTTGGACCACACGTCTTCTGAACAGTTTTTATCCCAGAGCTATAATTGCACTTAATAATGAACTCAAGGACCACCAGTAGTGAGCACTTGGAGAGGATTACCTAGCCTATTGTGTAGATGCTTGTGTTTTTAGGGGGGTGGTTTGTGGGTGGGGCAGTGTTCGGGGATTTGTATGTGTGTGTTGAAGGGTTTTTTATTGTGTGTGAGAGTGTCTGGGGATTTGTGTGTGTGTGTGTGTGTGTGTGTGTGTGCGTGTGTGTGTGTGTGTGTGTGTGTGTGTGTGTGTGTGTGTGTGTGTGTGTGTGGAATCTGGTCTCTGGGTGTCTGAATTTCGTTGTATGTGTATACTGTGTATATACTCACAATGAGAATAAATTATTATTATTATTATTATTATTATTATTATTATTATTATTATTAT
>JAHTLZ010000240.1:26709306-26736370 GCA_023846285.1 Phrynocephalus versicolor
AAGAAAGAAAGAAAGAAAGAAAGAAAGAAAGAAAGAAAGAAAGAAAGCTTCATCCCAAATGTATACAGTAACCCCCCACTGCCCCCCACGAGGTGGGGGGCAGCATGGAGCGACCCGCTGTCCCACCCCCCACAGTGCAGGTACTGCAATCCCATGTTGTAGCGGGGCTGCGGTACCTGAACCGCGAAATGGTGGGGGGGGGGTTCACTGTACTGTTCAATTTCAAAATGATTTCCATCTACTGATGATGGAAGAATCATAGAATCCAAATGACAAGAACATAGAGCAAAGGAATGCTAATCCCACACAGTTTTAGTAATATTTGGATCAGGCCTTAGGTTAAATTAATGAAGTAATTCATACAATGAATATGCCTTCACAAAATTACTTTTCCTCCTCTTCTTCCACAATGAAATCTTCTTCTAAAACATTTCAAAGCTACTGTACCCTGTGAAAGCAATTTGTAATTTGAAATTGTCTTCTGAGATAGCTCAGAAGCTTAGGTCTCTTGACTCTGGAGTTGGAGGTTGGGAGTTCAATTCCCCAATGAACCTCCTTGAAAGGGGCTGGACATTGGGCCCCTTCTAGCTGTATAGTTCAAAAGTTATAGTTCATCAAATTATCACTTCAGAGATCTACAAAGCACAGATCTACAACATTCCCACTGAAGCTTAGGGGCAGCCCATGGTGAGGTGGCAGAGCCCCACATTTGGAGAAAATTCTGCTCTTCAGTCACAATACACCTATATTTCAAAGTAAGGATGCTCACTGGCTACAGACCGCTTAGATATTTGTGTGTTTCTGGATCAGGTAGAAGGGGATTCAAGAAGCCCCCAGTCACACTCAGTTCAGTTTGCATGCTGCTACAAATCACTGCAGTTGGCCCCAACATCTATGTACCACCTCCATACCAGGCCATAACCCTTTATCCTCCCTATTTGTCAGTTTCCACTTGGTCATGACACAAACATATGCATAAAGGTATCTTCAGAAACCCACCAACAATTTGTTTCAGGTTACCTCCACATCAACTCAGAGTGGTCCAGTCCAGATGTACACAACAAATATTTGAATACACTTTAATAGTATTACTCATCCCTGCTTCAGCCACTGTTTAATTCATCCTGGTAAGTTCTACTTTAGCTTGAACTTGTCTGGCAGTTTTTTGTAGATATGGTCTAGCTGTTAAACTAAATGAGGCAGTCAAAAAGATGAAGATCCCTGGATTACTGAATAAATCTTAGCTTTTAAGGACAATATCCTCTCAATTCTGTAAACTGACAATCTATAAATATGATTTATTTTTGCTGTGCCAGATATCGCTTGGTTAAGAATGAGAAAAGCTAATATTCTTGTACATGATGGTTCTGACAAACTATTGTTTTCCACCCACTTTCCAATATTTTCCGTGCCCAGTGCATCCAAGTCACAATTGACTGCATAGTTATTCTTTAAATATCTTCAGTACACTAAAGAAACATTAATAGGTTTGCTGTCCATTGCATCAAAACTGTTTGTCTCATTGAGTTACTAAGTAAACATTAAATAAATGCCATTTGGGGACATCCTGGGAAGAGCACTTCATACAGCAACATTTCACAGTTACCATTAAAATTATATTTTTTATTTACACAGTTAAGTAACAAAAATGCTTAATACTGTATTGTCCAATGGGTAATGACATATTATTAATATTATATACCATCAAGTCAACTCTGACTAATGGTGATCGTTTCCAAGGTCTCCTAAATACAGAAGTGGTTTACCGTTCTGTTCTTCTGGAGCTGTGCAGATAAATAAATAAATAAATAAATAAATAAATAAATAAATAAATAAATACTGTGATTTCAGTAAAACATACTCACTTCAAAAACTTTTCAAAGCCAGAGATGGTAAGCCGACCATTTAGTTTTAAGTTCCTAGTCACTCTATCAGATGTCATACCTCGTTGGAATCTAGATTCAGCAATCTTAAATTACTTGAGAACAAAGATAAGCAAGTTAATAGACATGACCTGTGTATTGTGTCAAAATCATTCTTGTGTATAACAGACACTCTAGTTCCCAAAGTTGTCCTTTGCCTATCAGCAAAGGGGTAGAGAACAGAAAGCCTGAGCTTTACAAATATGCTCTTCTAGTCCTCCATTGTTTTATGAAGCAACTGAAATGTACCGTCCTGTACATGAATCCTCCTGAGTTGACCCAAGCCTGTTGGTTTTCTTCATCAGTAGTTTGAATAATTTGTTCAATGGAGTGAAAACAGAGAACCAGATAAACAGGCAAGCAAGAAGGAGCCTGCTAGAACTGGCTGGGACAGCTGGCAGTGGTTTCCCATTCAAATTCTGGGTAAACAGATCCAGAAGCACTAACGCTAACCCTAGCCCTACCCTGTCATATTCTTGAATACAGCAGACCCTGTCCTTTCACGGTTTTCATATACTGCGGTCCCTGAACTTACCCCAGGCTTGGCGCTGCTGCAAACAGACCTGCGAGGGCTTTCCCGGGCCCGTCGGAGGCTCCAAAAGGGTTTCCATGTGAACCAGAAGTGACTTCTGGAAAACAGGAAGTGACCTCTCGATTGCTTTAACTCCCACACAGAGTTGTATCTTATATTACTCTTCACCAATCAGTGAGGATATTACATCACTGTTAGTTGCTAGTTTGCACCAGTGCTTTAATTGTTTTAACCTAATGAGCTGCCCTTTACAGTAGGCTTGTATTTCTACTGTCTAACACAGGTTTGTTTCATTCCCTGACAATCAAGACAATAATCAACCATCAAAATACTAATTGAAGCTTTCTCAGTTGCCTTCTGCTACACATGAAGAGTTTTACGAAAAATGTTAGCACATTGCTTCATAATCCCCTGGTCCAAGCGGTGTGAATTAAAAGTGCCGCTGAGCACTTGTAAATTAGAATTATGAATGGACAAAATCCACCTCTCCCCCTGCCCTTCCCATTCACACCACTCTGGTCTTTCTGTATATGGAGCTCTTTTAGTGACAGATGAACTTTCTTTTAGTATCTGAATAATCTAAAGCAATTGAGGCCAATCCAACCTACTCAAACCTAAGCCTAATCAGAATGAATGAGCCTAGGCCCTACAAGGATCCTGCTAGCATATCGAGTTCAGAGTTCAGACAGATGATTTTCTTGCTTTCAGAAAGATGAGATTCCTCAAACTTTCCTATCCATAAACCATGGATTATTTTCTGAAGATGGTACATTTATCAGCAAACAGCATTTCCAAAACAAGTTCTCGAGAGATTCTTTTTTAATTATTAATTTTTGAAAAATAGTGATAGAAAATAAGCTATTTGCCATCTGTCTTGGAGCTCATACACATCATTCAGATTCCAAAGGAATGTGTTAATTTAGCATCTTGAAACTGTAAGCAAAGACTTTATTGTTGTGTAAGAAGTGGATTGGTTTGCCCTATAGCTAACATGAGAGGTTGTTTCAAAGCCACCAGGGCCTCTTAAAAAAGAGGTATAAGTGAATCTTCATTGGTGTTTTGATCCAAGAGTTTCGAATTTTATGGCGATTATATGCTAATCTCGCTATACAATTTTTCCTTCATGCTTACAAGTGCATCCTAAAACAATCTGTGTAAGCATTATATGAATTGTTTAAATTTGTATAAGATCAAAATATATAGCAAAATTTCTTACCATTAAAGCTGTTTCACTTCATAAGAAATAATTTTTTGACAAAAATAATTGCACGGAAAAACAGCGCCGGCTGGTCGGCTCAGGTCTGGTGCTCGTGGGCTGGTACTGGGGCCCGTGCACCAGATCGGGTTTTCTATTATTTTTATTTTTCTATTTATTTTTATTTTATATTTTATTTTATTTATTTATTTTGTGCCAACCATATGGCCTGCCTACCAGCTGTAGCGTAGGTTGGTCGGCTTTTTTTAAAAAAAACTTTTGCCAGCCTGCAGGCAGGTTTGGCGACCTGTGGGTTGGGTCTGGTGCTCGTGGGCCGGTACCGGGCTCGTGTGCATCTCATTTGTTTTTTTTTTTAATTTTTGGTGGCCTGCAGGTCGGTTCAGCGACCCACAGGTCAGGTCCAGTCCTTGCAGGCTGGTACCTGGGCCTGCACACTGGATCTTTTTTGTATTTGCCAGCCTGCAGGCCGCTTCCGCAGCCCATGAGTTGGTCCAGTGGTATGAGAGCATAGTATGTGGTATGAAAGCATAGTATGTCCATGACAAAGAATGATTAGTTCAAACTATTTTTAAAGTATATGAAGGTCATCCTCATGGCAACGGGATTGCAGCTAATTGTTATTTCAGTTCAATTTCGGTTCCATTTAATTCAAATTTTGATGTAACAGAGTCATATACACTGAAGCTATGTTAACGGGTAGAACAAACATTCAAGAACTGAGGATTTCATAATGGGCAAAATTCAATTGTGCCAGATCTGGATTGGGGTAAAGGAAAAGTCCACTAAAAATTGCTGCCAGATTTGCTACCAGTAGGATTAGGATCAATGGCCGTGATCCTTGGCTGCTGTTTTGCTGTTACAGACTGACATCCTGAGGCTTCCAAAGTCTTCCCTAGGACTAAAGAAGGCCCTAAGGGGATCTTGGAAAGTGAAACAGGGGAACAGGAAACTTTCCATGAGTTTAAATGCTTCCACCACCCAATCTGGGTTCTATGGTACAAAATTACTGTATGTCAAAAGGATTCTGTCCTATCTCTCTTTCCCACCATTTCCTCAGAGGCACTAAAGTTAAAGTATGCCTCTTCTCCCTCCTGTTCAGTGAAGTCGACTTGACTGAGTGATGAGACCTATTCATAGAATCATAGAACAGTGAAGTTGGAAGTGTGTGTGTGTGTGGGGGGGGGTACAAGGCCATCAAGTCCAGCCCCCTGCTCCATTCAGGAATACAAATCAAAGGATACCTGCCAGGTGGTTGTCCAAATTTATCTTGAATGCCTCCAGTGATGGAGCATTCACCACCTCTTGAGGTAATTGGTTCCATTCTTGTGCTGGTCTAACAGTTAGTAATTTTTCCTCATATGCAGTCAAAAGCTGGGTTCTCTTAACTTGAGCCCATTGTTGTAGGTCCAGCACTCTTGAATGACTGAGAACAGATTCTGCCCCTCATCTGTATGACAGCCCTCCAAATATTTGAACAGTGCTATCATTATCACCCTTCTGTCTTCTTTCCTCTAGGCTAAACATGCCATATTCAGTCATTACTACATCAAGGGGAGGGAAATGCTGAAGCCTACTCTCTTTGTTTCCAGTTTCATCTTTGCCCCACATGCAAAAAAGTGATGTGTGAGCCTCTGCTATCCATGGGAGCTCTCTACAAGAACTGGGACAGGACAAAAATAGCCTTCTCGAAACATGGAGAGCCTCCATGGATAGTAGAGGCTGTCATCTTCAGACCCATCAACCTCTATGCCTAGGAGAATGATGAATCCAAAAGAAGAGAACTTCCCAGTGGTCCCTGACACTATGGAGACCTTAGTAATGCCTTCATAGAGCTGTGGTGATTCTCCTCATAGTCTTTGCAGTGAGCTTAATATCTAAAAAGGTTCTGGTACCTGAATCTCCCCATTCCTGGTCTGACACTCTAGCCATGATATGACATGGTTTAACTGCGAGACTTTTTATGTATATAAATTATGCAACTGCACAAAACTACACTAGTGACTACCTTTTAAAACGTTAAAAAAAAAGAATAAGCTGAAACTATGTAGGTCATTTGGGCTGTAGACCTGGATCTGAATCCTTGTTCAGCCATGGAAACTCACTGAGGGGGATGGGAATGGTAAGGTGTCCAGAATGGCAGCTCCGCACCGCAACTTGCGGAGCTGGGGCGCCTTTGCTGGCTGGATGAAGTAGGCGCCGGTTGGGCTACACTGCTTGCATAGCTTATGTAAGGGGAGCACGCATATATAAGGGTCTGGCACGCTCCCCACTCCCTGCCTGCGCAGTCGCCAGATCCCCCGCCCTCCCGCCACTTATTTTAGTGTGAATGGTGATGCTTAGCTGGGCCCTTTGGGGCCGGATGGTAATTTTTTATCGTCACTTGAATTGGCTGGGAGTGACAGTGTGTTTTTGCCCATCCCATTATTCACATGTTGGCACTGGGCTCTTTTCATAACCACCACAGTCACAATAAGGTGGGTAGCGCATATAAAATGTTCATCATCTAGGTCCCTTCTTTAATTAACATCATCAAAGTCCTTGGCAGCCCTCAATTAATCACTTAGAGCAGGAATTAGATA
Source organism: Phrynocephalus versicolor (assembly GCA_023846285.1). Classification (NCBI taxonomy): domain Eukaryota; kingdom Metazoa; phylum Chordata; class Lepidosauria; order Squamata; family Agamidae; genus Phrynocephalus; species Phrynocephalus versicolor. The sequence continues at coordinate 26,715,556 of JAHTLZ010000240.1, forward strand.
GAGATCAACTAATTACAACCCAATCCCACTCGAGAAGGCTGCCAGTGTTTAATTAAGTTGGAGGACGCCCAAAAGATCTTTAAGGCATCCTACCTGCACCCGTGTAACAGGCCGCAGGAAAGTTCCTGACCGAAGGGACCTAGAAATGCATAGTTGTCACCATAAAACTTTACTCTACGTCACAGGCCCTCTTAAAAAGGAACAGTTCAGTTATGATTAAGTTCCAGAGTTTTATTCCTGTTTTTAATAAATTGTGGCCCTTGTTTAATCCAATCGAAACGTGTGTCACCTCTTTATTTTGGCCTGGACCGGCAAAGAAGACTTTAGAATTTAACATTACATCATTACATTACTGGAGTATAAAAATGTGCATTTGGAAATGGAAGTGACATGTTTTGTTTCTTAAAACAGTCACCTTTTGCCCTGCTGTTTTACACTCATTTACATCTAAAAAGAGCCATTAATCCCTTGCATGTTTCATCTCTAAATCTGAAAACACTTTATAAAGCTCCAAATTAATACTTTGTACTTCAAGAAAAGTGGTTGTGAAAAACTGAGAGACAGTAAACTTTCAAAAGAGGTGGCTGCTTTGAAAGAAAGCAAGAGAGGGGGGAAAAACAATCCAAAGGAACAGAGCCAACTGGCAGAGAAGGTGAAATTAGATTAACTGATAGCACTTATTAAAACCAGAGCTTTAAACAACTCTTGAGTTAGAGTATTCATTATAAACAAAAACCTCTGAGCTATCGCAATACAACCAGCTTAAAAAAGAAAGAACGAAAGGGATCACATCCACAGCTCACATCTGAAGATGCCAGCCTGAGAGATAGCAAAAACCATCTGTTGCATGGAGAAAATCAGCTTTGATATTCCTTGCTTTATTTCACTTTGTTCCTTCCTACCCCAAACCTTGCCATTACTCCATGGTCGATTTCATACATTTCTGGGTCATGGACAAAACCACCCAGCTGTAGGGTGGTTCATGCCACATCCTTATCCCATGGATCGCAAAACCATGCAGAGTTGTTTTCCGGGTGCACAGTGCTGACCCATTCCCAGTGCTCATGTGCACCAGAGTGTATTACTTGTTACTGAGACTGATAATGGAAACACTTCCCCATCATCTCTCTGGTTAGATACTATATCAAAGGGCTCCCTGCAGCCATCAGTGCATTACTTAGAACTCTTTCCAGAAATTTTGGAGAAGGTAGCCATGTTAGGCTGTGCAAGAATTCCATGCAAAAATCAAAGGGGAAAAAAAAACCCAAAACAAAAAACAAAAATATGGGGCACCTTAAAGACTAACTTGTTACATATTTTTATGTAACATTTCATGGACACATCCACTTCTTCAGACATATAGCAGCAGAATGAGATGTGCAATGTATGTATGGTATATATGTTTCATACCAAATATTCATACTTTCCCACTCCCATAACCTTAAATGAACCCCCCCTCCACCTCTTCCTCTTACCCCTCCTCTACCCACCCAGATCTGGTTTCTGTCTCTCTACAAAAGAGCTTACATGCAGATATACCAAAACACAACAGTCAATGAATATTTGGTATGAAACACATATTCCATGCATATTATATTGCACACCTCATTCTGCTGCTATATGTCTGAAGAAGTGGATGAGTCTACAAAATATTACATTAAAATATGAAAGTCTTTAATGTGCCACATGTTTTTGTTTTTTCTTTTCTTTTCTTTTCTTTTCTTTTCTTTTCTTTGACTTTTGCCTGGAAATCTTTCTAGAAAGGATCCTTTATAGGGCCAGAAAGCATGTACACACATGCATAAAAATTTTCCAGTGGCAGACTATTTCACCTACACTAGGAAAAAATTTCTGGCAATTGCTGATAGCCATGTGGCTGTATTATGTGAAGTAGATGTTGGGACTAACCCACAGCCCCCTGACATGTTCTCTCAATCCATGGAGCTGTGTATAAATTTCCCTTATGTGCATGCTTTTACACAGTAATTGGCAGCTTCCATTCTGCAGTGCAAATTAGAATCCATGGGATTACTGATAACCTTATATTAATCTGCCATATCTCGCATTACTCTCTGGCTTTCTTTTGTTTCTGGTTTTGCCTCTGAGCAATCAAAATGGAAACTTGTGAATGGTATGATTCCAGAGACTGCTGATCTAGGTTGATGAACAGATAGAAGGGTTTTCATGGACCACCATGCATAGCAATATATGTCAGAAACACATTGTCCAAATAAGACTTTACAACAAAGATAAAGGACCAAACTGTCTGTCACTAGAAGCTGAATTTGCATTTGTGGTAGAGATATGCGATTTCTGGCAGAACTTCATGTCTGAGCAGTCCCACTTGGAAATGAAGCTCATATTCACTTGCTGAAGATCAAGCACAAAATAAAATAAAACTCAAGGAAGCATGAAAAGTTTGTGCTGCAACAACCATGTGGATTTTGGCACTTAAGGAATTCTCTTTTCTAAGGAAGCAGTGTCAGTAGTATAGAGTTTGACCCAAAGACAAGTTTAGCTGAAGTAACTGAATGAGTGTCTGTCTTTGGTGTGCTTTACAATAGGTCATTAACCCTTAAATTGGTAAAGGGCATCCAACACACTCCTTCCTTCCATTAAGCATAAGCACTCCCACCTCCTCTGGAGCTTAATATCTCTGCTCCCAGAAACTCTAACTTTTCCAAACTTCAAGGGATCCCCTGAAATCACTTGGGGAAGAAGAGCCTGCCATCCACATGCCTGAGACCAGCAATTTTCCATTGAATATTCATATATTCAAAATAGGGTATAATCAGGAAATGAAGTATAATCAGGGCAACACTTGGGGTTAATGGGAAAATTACTCTGACTTTCACAGAAGAGTTGTTAGCATCCCTCACATGTACGTAAAATAAACACGAGTATCTGTATGCAAAATAAACATGAGTATCTGTTCCTAGAGTACTTGAAAAGGACTCAGGTCTTGTCAGAGATACTGAGGGAGAAGTAAATCTTAGGAGCAAATGCTGGTGTGCTTAGATCTAATAAAACACCTTCTATACATTGCACAACTCACCTTGCCTGCTTTTCTCCTTTAAGATCTAGGAACAACATAAGCCCCTTTAGCACAAACAGCTCACAAACAGCAGGTTAAAACAAAGCGAAACAAAAACTCCTGGAAGTCCTTCCCAGACAATCTATTCTGATATCGCAGGGAGCAATCGCTGTGCAAAAAGCATATGGCTAAATTGTGCAGCTTGTATTTGCTACTTCAAACGAATTTCACCTGAGATTAAATTTAGTCAGGTATGTCCAAAACAGTTTCTATCGATTGCACAACCATTTAACATTTCTTAATTGATCCCGAGCAATATGGCCAGATGTGTTTGCTTTTCTCATAAGTGATCATAACCTTTATTTCTTGATATAGGACAGTTTCCTCTCCTTCTTCTCATTCTTGGTCTGGTCCTTCTGATGATGAGGAAGATGATATTAATTTATTGCTATTAATATTAGCCATGTGCTGCCAAGTCAATTCTGTCCTATGGCAACCTCTTTTAGTTCATACAAGGTACTTTACCTCCCAAATCTAAAAATTAGGCTTGAGCAGAACTCTTGTCTATTATTGTGCCCTGCAAGGCAATGTCCTGGGTCTCGGAAACTATTGCCAGGCAAGTGTTTCAGGAAGGAGATCTCAGGTCAAGTTCAGGAATGGCAGGGCCAATAAAGAGTACTCCAAAAGGCCAAGTTCAGAATGCTAGGCTGGGGTCATGTTTATGACCAGTTAGCAGAAAAGAGTAACAATCAAGGTAGATAAAAATAGATATCATTGGATTTCAGGAAACAACATCAGTGTAACAACAGACATTATCAAAGCTCAAGTACGAAGAAATCAGAGGCACAGTTGTTAAGCTGAGACTCAGTTTCAAGAGAACTGCACACAGCTGGGTTTTCTGGAATTCATGAAGAAAAGAGCATGCAGGTGAACTGCTATAATGTAATGAGGGAGATAGCCAGTGTTTATATACACATCTGTTGGATGAAAAGGAATTTCCTGCATCTGTATTTGGTGAAGGGGAAAGTGAGAACAGCTGCACCCTTAAGTAAATGAGGCCTCTGTCTACTCACAAAGAGTCAGGTGAAGGGAAAAGCCTTTACAAGGGGCAACAAAAGGCAAAAGGGTAGAGTTTCTTCAGAGAGCATAAAAACTTAAAGACAGATCAGGATGCTTGATCCTTAATAAGCCAGATAGGAGAAGTGAAAGGGTGTAGATGTCAGAGATAAGAATGGAAAACAATGCTTAGAAGTTAAGATGAACTGAAAACCTTAAGCGCCCCCACTTTTGCATTGCTTTGCCACAAACTTTGTAGAATTGAAGTGATTCTCTATAGTAGAACAGAAACAGTCATTTTTAATGGGAATAGACAGCCAAGCTTTGTACTAGAACAAAAGCAACCTTCCCATTTTTGTGCCATTAATATTTACTTTGGGGTCAGTTCTGCCCTCTGTGATATTTTGTTTCAATAAATATGTGAATAATTGACACACGGGAGCTGGACTGAATTCAAGATGGAAGTGAGAAGATAAGATTAATTTCCCCTGTATCTAATACTTTTTAATACAACTGTATAAGTATTTCAGAGGAAGCTGACTATATTTTGCAGTTTGATGCACTATCTTCATGGACAAGCACAGAATTATGGCAGGATCTTCATCCAGAAGGAGCCATCTTCATGCTCTGGGAACTCAAGTATTATTATCATATGGAAGCCCACATGTGGATAACACTTTCAGCACCTTCTGCCCCACCTCTGTCTCATGTGCAGAACTTACAGGCATATCAGTATATTTAAATGGTTTTGCTGAGTAGCAAAACATTCCCAGCAAAGGTTAGAATTCAGTGCCTGGGCAAAAGAAGTAGACAAGTTCTGTTTGAGAGAGAGTGAAAGAGAAGGGGGGCAGAGAGAGAGGGAGAGATGGAGGGGGAGGGGAGAGAAAGAAGCCAAATCCACCCCGTCATATTACATTAACCCCCACCTATTGCGGGGTTAGGTACCCGACCCGACCTGGCCTGGCCCATGATAAAAATCATGATAAAAATCTGCATATCGCAATGAAAAGCATGATTTGCAGATGCAGGGTCAGGTTGGGACTGGGGGGGCGCTGTTTGGGACCCCTTGTACCTCGTGCCCCAAACGGGCCTCCGACGGCATTCCCTGGCTGTCAGAAGCCCCAAAGTGCTTCTTGCCAAACCGGAAGTGACTTCTGGAAAATTGGAAGAGACCTCTGGATTGCTAGAAAGAACTTTTGGGGCCTCCAAGGGTCTTTCTGGGCATGAAATGTTTTAAGTGAACCAGAAGTGCTTTCTAGGCCTTTCCAGCTTACCCAAGGGGGCTTTCCCCCATATACTGTGGTCCCACGATGTACCAGGACCGCAGTATATGAACCATAAAGGGGGGGGTTACTGTATCTGTGAAGATTCTCACTCAACCAGGTGAGGTTATCTGGAAGTTGAGTCATGGCAACTGGAACTTTTTTTCCCTTGAGAGATCAAAACATTGTGCTGATTACCCAAGCAGCTCCATCAGTCTGAGGGAAGTTAGTGGTGAGACCTCCAATTTCTAGTTCACCTATAAATATATGATATTTATATGGTTGTGCAGCAAAACATTTCAATCTCTCAAGGAAAAAAAATCCAGTTGACATGACTCAACTTCCAGACTCCTCCATATTCCAACTCTGTTTCAAAATTTCAGATTGAGGTGCCTCATTTTGGTTTTCTAAGCTCAATTTTCATACTGCCTCTGAAACCCTGAAAATTTATTTATTTATTTATTTATTTATTTTATTTTATTTTATTTTATTTTATTTTATTTTATTTTATTTGTACACTGCCCATCTGATAGTGAGGCCACCCTGGGCAGTTCATAACACAAGCAGAACAACAATAACATAACACAATCAAAACAATATAAAACAACTACATTAAAATATGATTTAAAACATTCTAGACATCATAGAGTGTACCTCTATCCACTTTACTCATGTCCTGCATAATTTTTGTCCATCTCAATCATATCCCCCCTCAGGCACCTTTTTTTCCAGACTAAAGAGCCCCAAATGCTGTAGCCGTTCCTCATAAGGGAGGTGCTCAGCCCAGTAATCATTTTTAGTCACTCTCTTCTGTACGCAGTACTCCAGGTGCGGCCTTACTATTGTTTGAAAGAGCAGGATAGGAAGCCAGGCAGATGTCAGGTGGAAGATTGTTCCAAAGCCTGATTTCTTGTCTTTCTCTTACCACCTTTTCTCAGCATTAGTGCCCTCAGTTGCCCAGCCGGCAAGGAGTGGATGTTGCAGGCCTTTGAAACTATGGCTGTTACCTCAAGTCCACTTTGTACTGCAACAAACTAAAATCTGCAATAAATCTTGTTGCAGTCACGTGGTTTTGTTGCTGTTCCTGCATCCCCAAGGATGCACTTTATTTTTATGTAGCTTCTGTGACCCCACAGACAGGGTCTGCATCAAAATGCATTTTGTTTTGTTTTCCTGCAGCACTATAGTTTTTTTAAATTAAAACCCAATAGGTAGGTATATCAGTATATCGATTTTCATCTGTCATTTGTCAAACTTCAAAAACATCTTTTTTGGCTTCTTTCTGTGCATGGTGGCGTCTTGTACTGTGAATTTACTGTCATGTGCCTGCTCCAAGTAGTGCCACTAGGTGGCCTTATGGTGACGGAATAGTTATGCTGCAGATTAAGCAGTATCCCATGGTGCATGTACCGGTTTAAAAACCACAATGGAACAGCAACAAAGATTCCACCACCTCAAGGCCGGGTACAAGGAAGATGTGCTGAGTCGCACTGCAGGGGTGTGGTCACACTTTATTTTGCTTAAAGCGTGACAGACACGGGAAAACAATTTTAAGATCCGCATTTCAGATCAATTTCTAGAGCAATAAAGTGGATGTGGGGTAATGGCCTATGTGAATATAAGACAGCTATCTTATGTTACTTCAGATTAGATATCACATTTCTTCCAAAAAGCCAAACATGTCTATGTGGTTCATAATCAGGAGGTTATTGAATAAAAATATACTTCCTTTTCAGAATTAACGTGAAGCAATTTCCCCCTTTCACACACACACTCAGTTCATTTGATTGCAATGATCACACAATTCTGACGTTTCTCAAACTTGAGTTTACCAAGTCCAAGAGTGGGACCAGGTGAGACAAAGTTTCTATGCCTGTGGCCTTCTTTACCATTCTATGTGAATAAGGATGATCAATAATGAAAATATACTTCTTCCATGTACTTTTGTTTCTTCCCTCAGCCTTGGGGCTCAAATCTTTTGCATCACTCTCTTATTATTGACTTACCCTACATTTAAAGTAGCATTACCATTAACAAGTTGTCACTAGAGATGGGCACGACTTAGCGGTATTTTCGTTTTTGTTTTCGTTTTTCGTTTTCGTTACGGAAACGAAACGAAAACGAAAATCAGCACCAACCTGGACCGAAAACGGAAACGAAACAACTAATTTTGAGCCAATTTTCGTTTTTCGTTACTGGAAAAGCACTCAATTGAGCTAAATGGAGAGAAACGAAAAATTTTTCGTTTTCATTTTCGTTTTTTCGTTTTCGTTACGTAACGAAATGAAAACGAAAAATTTTGAAATTAGCCCACGAAAACGGAAACGAAACGACTCAGACCCTAGCCGAAAACGAAAACGAAAACGAAACTTTTTTTCTGAGTCGTGCCCATCTCTAGTTGTCACCCTTTGTGTGGGAGACATCCCCCAGGGTCCCAAACAACTGAATGAATTATGGCAATAGATCCTTATCAAAGATAAGGGGCTAGATCTCAGATGGTCTATTACAAATATGCTCAACTTTATGAGAATGCTGATAAAGATTAGATGTCAGTGTCAAAATTCTAGTTGCAGTCAAATACAGTTATTAGTTAAGAGAGATGAGTGTTTTAAAAGCAGTTCTCAAATTTCTGTAAGTCTAAATAAACAAACTACTGACAAGTTGAATTATCAGAAAACAGTGATTACCTAATAGCTGTACTGGATAAATATTCTTCTGGACATCTGTAAGAGTATTGGGAGTGTGGAAATTAATTGCAGAAAGGGCTTCTGCCAGATCATGGAAGACAGTTCATTCACATTTTACAGCATATGCCAGAAAATAAAGTTATCCAGAAAAATGTTATTTGGAACTCATTTCTGGTAGACCTGTTTATGTTGGAGCTAATAAATATGAAACTGTAGCATTAAATATGGATTGGCTCCTGATGTTCTTAACACTATCACTCATACAGCTGCAAAATAGTGAAGGCTGGAATCCAAATGGGAATTTATGCATGTAAGTGAAATTGTACAAGTAGCCGTGGCAAACTGAAGGCTAATTAACAAGATGCCAGCCATGTTCATGGTTGAGTCCCCATTGTGTGACCAGTATCTTAATAATCAGCAACAATTTACCATCACAACTTATTTATACACACATGTAAATCAGCAGTAGGATTCTAGCCAAAGTTAAGAGTGTCTTCTGTATACTCAATATTATGTTCCAAGTATGCAGTTTTCATCATATTATTGTTCTGTTAAATGTCTAGCTTATTAGATATTTAAACAAATGATATATTGATGTGCTCAAAATTGCTTTTACTGTTTCGAGATTCCAAACTATGTATGATAAATCCAGAAGCAGACAACTTCCCCGTGTCCCTGATGAAATATACTTGGTTTAGTAATGCCTACATAGGGCTATGGTGATACTCCTCAAGGTCTCACAGTGAGCTTAATATCTAAAAATGTTCTGGCACCTGGATCTCCCAAATCCTGAACATTCCAACCATGATATGACACTTTTCATTGTGCAATGGAAATGGCACCTTATTTGCTAGACACCCTTTCTTTAGGATTTCCACATTTCTTCTGTTGAAGAAATTAGGTCAACATGAATGTCTCATTTACAAAGGCTTCAATCCAGTTGCCACTTCCAACTCGAATCACTGAACCAGTCGTTCATTGATGAGTTGATGCTTATATACACCCCATTTCTCCCATGGATCCAGTGAGAATACCAATTAGAGTTCAGAGCAAGGCTGCTAAAACTTGATAAATATATTTTAAAATGAATATTTACTGTGAACACTAAAAAAAAACTGTTGCAATATAAAATCCATTTAAGCACGAAACAGGAAGAAACAAAGGAGAAATGTTCAACTAAACAAGCGGGAGGATAAAGCCAGTTCATATGTTAGTTGCAATAATTTGACTAGCCCTATCACTCAAGGACTACTCTTAGTTATACAATAATGCCCAATAATGTCATCAGTCTCCTCAGTAGGCTTTCCCAAACACCATTTGTTAATAATTACATTGCCATGCATAAGAGTGATGGTCTTCTGGGTAGTTCAAAGTCAAAGGTTGGGACTTTCTGTTAACTTGTGCACTGCCTTTTCTGTCAAGCTCTGCATTCAACATACCCATATTTTTCTGGGCATAAAAAGCAAAAAAGCAAAAGCAAAAAGTGTTCTGCTTATATACCGCCCCATACCACTACAAGTGGTCTCTGGGCGGTTTACAATTTTAATTACAGTGTGCAGGCTACACATTGCCCCCCCCCAGCAAGCTGGGTACTCATTTTACCGACCTCGGAAGGATGGAAGGCTGAGTGAACCTTGAGCCTGCTACCGGGGATTGAACCCAGGTCGTGAGCACAGTTTTACCTGCAGTACAGGCATTTAACCACTGCGCCTCAATTTTTATTGTCTTATATATGGAAAAATAGCCAGTACTTCTCCTGGCTAAGACTGTAGTTTAGCACCTAAAATTCATGGCAGCTTTTTCAAGTAGTTTATCAGTTGCTATTTTGAAGACAGTTGAACCCCTTGATCCACAACATCAATATCCACAGTTTCACTTATCCACAGTTTGAAAATATTAAAAGAAAAAACTCAGAAATGTGTATTTCCATATAGTTGCCATGACTGGACACTAGATGCAGTCAGAGACTATGCTATCTACTTATAGGGTTTGCTATTATCCATATTTTCTCAGCCTTCACAGGGGACAAGTGATCACTCACTGATATGAGGTCCTACTGTATTATATCTTTTTATCTCATTCTTTTTGTTTGTATATTACTCAGTGCGGAAGCAGTCTTAGAAGACAATGAAAAAAGATATACACTGACACCTAATAATGGGGATATAGCATGATCTGTGGAAAAGTATAGAAACATCATTGGGTGAAATCATATTGCGCAGCATAAAAAAATTATAACTTTCAATCAATTCCTAACTGGCAAATGAAAAGTCTCTGCCATTATTCCCGATGACTTGTACACATGCACAAAGGCAGTGTGCAAGCACAGCCCTAGGAATCATGATGTGTAATCTTTATCTGCTAGCTTGAGACAGAATAAGTACATTGTCTTACACTAAGAAACAGCATCTGTGTCTCACTCATTTCTTCAGCACCTGCACAGAAAAACTTCTCAGGCAATTTTGTGTGGAAGAGAATGCTCAAAGGAGAGAAGGCAATGCATTTGTGTGTAGCTTTGTGCTATTAATTAATAGTTGTTTTTATTTACCTAGGTTTTTAAATCACTTTACAAAGTGGCAAAAACTTTATATTTCTTTTAGCATTTAGATATGAGTATGAAATATTTAGGTCTACTTGATTGAATTGAATTGAGGCATTCAACCATGTATGTTCCTCAGGTCTTTTCACTCTAGGGATATACAACCCGTGAAATTCTTGTGGCGGTGATCCAAGCCATGATGAACTGAGACAATTTTGTTTTGGTTGACCATTGCTCTCGGTCATTGTAATTTAATGAGTAGTAATCCTATTTAAAATATGTTGCCGGCAGCCAGGTGCCTGCTGGGAGAGAGCTGCTACACATGAACAGATCAATATGCATTGTGTTCATTCGACCGTTCAATAATCGATTCACCCTTGTTATGAGAAAATAAATGCTAAAAGTCCTAAAAGTTAATTTCTATTGAAAGTTTCTCTTGTATCTTCCTTTTGGAGAACACTGTAAATCCTGAATTAGATTTTAGATCCTGGGAAGAAGATGGAAGGAAGGCTTTTCTGCCACACTGTCCTAAAGGTCATTTCCCCTTTACAGACAGCCAGGCTAAAACATTATAGAATGGGCAGCGCCAACGTCTTGTTTCAGATCCTGGTTCCTTCTGTTAATGATTATCAGTCCTGAGCTTCTGTCCAGGAGACCTCAGGACCAAAGAATCTGCTTGACCCTTGGTTCATAGTTACTCTCCCCAACCTGCCTGGTTCAAGGCAGAAATCCACAAAGACTTCTCTGAAGAGGACAACAGTGGCAAAGGCTACAGACTGAGAATGGCAGCTTAGATATCTCAGCCTGCAATCTGTCACAAGTAGAGATGGGCACAAAATGACCATTTTTCGTTACCATTCTCTGTTATTCGTTCCGTTACATAACAGTACAAATAACGACAGTTGCGATGGGGCAGACTCAAACCGAACAGAACCAAGAAATTTTTCTTTGGTTTTGTTTATTTCCATTACTGGTCTTGTGCTGCTTGCGCAATGAAAAATGGAGCAGCAGAGGGCTGCGAGAGGGGGCTGGGATCCCGCCTCCATGCGTGGAGGCAGGATCCCCTGTACAACCATCTCTGATTGGTGAATGACAGCCCGCCAGGCTGTCATTCAACAAGCAGAGGATGGCAAGAGGGGGCTGGGCCTGGCGGAGCCTCTTTGCCCCCTCCCCGCCGGAGCCAACACAAGACTTTGCCGGTCTCACGAGAAGAGGTGGGATCCAAGCCTTTATGAGGGCTGGGCTCCGGGATCTCAGCCTCTTTGTCAGCACTCGGCAGGCTTTGGAGGGGAGGACGTTGGAGCTTGGCTGCACCCAGCGCCATCTTGGCCAGATGGTGAAGCGGCGATGGTGCAGCTGGCTTGGAAGCAGGAGCGGAGGGCATTGTTGGAGCACGGGGGAGTGCAGTGACATCCCCCACAGGTTTCCCAGGTCTAGGCCCGGGGAGGTGCAGGGCGGCGGTCTGCTGGCGTGGTGGCTCCCAGGGTGGAGTGGTTCCTGGGGAGAAGGGCCCCAGTTAGGGCAGCACTTGCGTGGGGCTCTGGGGTAGTGACCCGATGGGGGTGGCAGATGGAGCGCAGATCGATCCTTGGGGAGGGGGGCCAAGGGAGGGCAGCACTTGGTGGTGCTCCGGGGGGTGGCAGCCTGTTGTGGGTGGTGACCAGAGCAGCGCCCAGCTCTGGGAGTGCTCCCCGTGGCCACGGGATCACTCTCCTGGCAGGCTTGCCACAGGCTCCAGTGGCACATGACCTCGGGAGGGCTCCCCGTGGCCGCGGGAATGCTCTCCTGGCCCGCATGCCTCCGGCTCTGGTTGCGCCCGGCCCTGGGAGGGCTCCCTGCGGCTGCAGCTTGCCGCATCCGAAAAACAAAGAAATGGAAACGAAGCGGGCCCCGGGGGCCCGAAAAATAGAAATGGAATGAAGTGGGCCCCAGGGCCTGAATAACAAACACGAAACACCATTTTGGCATTTTGTGCCCATCTCTAGTCACAACAAGCCATCCCCACAGCGCCTATCACAAAGCCTGCTCGACAGTTCCAATATATTCTTGGCTCAGAAAACAGAATCCACATCCTCTTGGATCTGTTGTTCCTCTTGGGCAGGTTGTTATAACTTTGTTACAGCAGAATATGTAAGAAATGCAGTGTACAGGTTTCCAATACCTATATGTGTCCATTTGCTACAGTAACATAAATGTTTTCCATCCAACGTGAAACTCCTTTGTATGAGAACTGCAACTATAAAGCTGGCACAGCAATAGACTCTTGCCTAGCTTCTCCACTCTGTCTGCTAATAGTGTTTTTATTGCCATATTATAAAGACATATTTCATTTGCTAGGCCATAAACACCACTCGAACAGGCTTTCACAAGGGTATCTCATCTGTGCTTCCCGCAATCTGAAAATGAAGCTTTTCCTGTCCCTCATTGCTGGCCTGAGATTTGTTGCTCTCCATTTATCATGCAGTTGCAATCTGTTCTGGGAAGCAAAATTAAACCACTGAAGTGGAAGCAACAGAAAGGCCAGCACAGAAGAAAATATACTGGTTCTTTGACTTTAGATGCATGACAGATAGTGAATTCCCCACATGATCTCTGATTCATAAGAATGCCCTGAAGCTTTCCACAGTATCTGTACCCCAAGCAGTGTTCCAGTAAGTGCACAGGAGTATTGATGGATGGATGGTAGTTTCAGAGTTATAAATAAGGGCTTGGGGAAATCTATGGCTCCTTCCTGATGTTGATGGACTACAGCTCCCATTAATGGTTGATCTTGGCTAAGCCAAATAGAACTGCTATGGAGCGTCTAGCCAACAATATCTGGAGAATCGCTGGCTGGATCACTGTCTTTGTCGATTAATACTGGTGAGTTGTTTGACTGTGGAACAAGCTATGTCAGAAGGAGGTTTTTAAGCAGAAGCTTAACAGCCATTTGCGAGAGATGCTTGAGCTGTGGATTTCCTGCATTGGCAGGGGTTTGGACCAGATGGGGAGCCAGCTGCCTCTATGACTTTATGCATATATGTGGTGACTAAATTCTATTGGAGAGTTTAATTTTTAGAGAAGTTTGTTTCTCTGTCTGCATCTCATTGTTAGGGATCGAGTTGGCCTATTTCCTCAAGAATTATATATTTGCTTCAGACCAGAACCATCTTTAGTGCACAGCCTCACACACACACACACACACACACACACACACACACACACACACACACACACACACACAGTTCTTCCGCATCTAGTGTTGACCTTCAGTATATCCAAGGCCAACAGAATGGAGACTTTATTCCATTTCCCCTCCTACTGCACTCCCCTGTGGCCTCATTAATTTTTTCTACCTGCCAGTGTTTTATTTTTTAAGGAAGCAATGTGGGATGCTGGGATCATGGAATTTCCAGGTCTGGTAGCAACAACGGGATGCAATGGAACTACACTCCTGGATCCTGGCCAGTTGCCTGGGATGCTTCTAGAGAAACTTTCTACCAGCTAAATCATGAGTTTCAGAATGACCCCAACTGAGAAAGTGAACACCAAAGCCCCAAGAATGATGACCATCACAGCTGTAGAATCATTCAGACCAATGTAGAACATTGTACAGACATGATTGGCAGTGCTGTATTTAAAGGTGAACAAATCCCCAAACCAGCAATCTGACACCCAAGGCTTGATCCCACTGACAATAAAAGCTCCTGTTATAAGGGATGCCTTTTCTTTTTTAAAATGCCAAAGAGGCATATTGTGAGGTTTCTAAAGTGCTTAATTGGTGAGTTAGCTGAGACATAGGTACATGTAACAAACTAATGTCAGGAGAAGTCTGAGGCAGCTGCAAATATACAGAAGAGACACACAAAGAATTTACATTGGTATTCCTTGGAACTTTCTTTCTCAGGATGTCCCTTTTACAATATATTCCCTCTAAGAAGAAGCCTGACTGTGCAATTGTTTTATTATACTTTTGCTAAAGGCAGGGAAGGATGTTCCCTTATGCTTATCAGTAAATTGTCGTCTTCCTATAATTACTGGTCATGGGCTGTGGCTTTCTAGTATTACACTTGTGGGGGGGGGGGTAGAGAAGGGAGGGGAAAGGCCCAGCCTTAATATTACTTCCAGGATGGGAGGATTACGTAGTGTCCCCCAGTTGCATTTGGTAGCCCCCCAGGCCACTGCTGCACACAGTTCTGCAACCACTGGAAGATGGCATTATTCAGTGAATTTTGAATGTTTTAAAATCTGAAAGCACATTCCTATTTAGAACGCTTTGCAATGGTGTTAATTTCTTTTAAAAATACCTTGTGAATGTGACTAGCATGTTTTTAACAGTCTATATCATAGATGAGCTTGACATGCAAACACTTAATCCTCCTGCTCTTTAGTTAAGCACCTTTAATAAAATGTTGGATGCATATTATGTAAGTGTCAGATATTAGTTAGTGAATACATGTATTAGACAGGATATTCTATATATAGTTTTTGTATTTAATTGATTTAAAGATGGAGTGCAAAGTCACAGTGACTCAATGTATAGTTTTTTCTAATGGAGTACAGATGTTAAGAATTAGCAGAATGAATTTTGGCTGATGAAAGGGGTTGCAATAGCTATGATGTAAATGTCATTTATGAGTGGACAGACACATGTATAAAAATGTTCTGTAAATCATTGTTCTTTGGACCTTCCATGAGTAAGGCACCCACTTTGTTTCTGTGCCATATATTTTGTCAATGTAATGTATGCTGTTATGCTGTTGAACTTTGTATAAGTTCTGTGATGCTGTGATATATTTTTGTACAGTTTGTTATATAGCTGTTTGGTTTTAAGAAAACTCTGTCTCTGGCTAACTATTTATTCAATAAGTATTTGCTTTTGCTGCCTGATCAAATAGCACAAAACTCTTACAGTAAGTATTCAGGATGTTATCAGTATCAGTTTCAGAGGAAGTAGGAAAAGGTAACTAAAGCAAAATTCTACTTGCAACTATAAGGAAATGATGAACAAGGTATAGATAGTTTTAACCAAAGTTCTGTTTTAACTGAATATCACATGAAAGGAACAGGAAAAGAATGAAATCCAGCCAGAGTTTTCAGATCCTGTCGTTTGAACCAGGTGAATGCCTGCCGAGTTGCTAGAGAATGTTCTTCTGTCTTGCAGCCTAGCCAAAAGCCTAATGTTATCACGTAGACATGTGCAATGTCTTCTAACAAATGTGGAAAAATAGACCCAGTCAGGGGGATTTGTTTGATGTCAGGGCAACTATAGAGCAGAGTAAACAGCCACTGTTCACCCTGAGGCAGAGCAACACCCTGGTGGGTCCTTCCTATTGCATATGAGCTTCATAGGGTTAAAAAGATGGTCCACAATTTGAACAAAGGAAAAAAGAGATCGGTATTTGAACACTGAGTTCCTGGTACCAGAAGAAAGGGTGAGTAAAAGCTGCCCTCCCCACCAATGAAACAAGAAAAATTTCCCATGGATTCTCGAACAGTTAAGGCACTAGAAAGACCTCAGATAAGATCATCATGCACAGCACAGTCCCCTGCAGACATTATAAGAGCCATTTTAAAGAGCTCTGGGGCAATGTGGAAGACATCTATCACTGCTAAGATAGCCTCTTTTTTGTATTAAAGAAGACTCTTTCCCTTCTCTCATCGGGGTTAGTTTATAAACTTTACTGATGTCTTATTATTGCCTTTCAGCTGCTGCACCAGCCAGTTCCAGGGTGGCTTCATCAACTTGCACTGTTGCTTAGATAGCTTCTTTGCATTTGGAATCTTATTTTTCTTCCTCCTTTCACATGGGTTAATTTACTAAACTTTACTGAAATATTATCGCTCAGGGAGTGGCAGTGATTGTTGAAGGATGATTACATAATTTGATTGGATTGCTCATACCATTAGGACTTTGAGTTCTGATTTTACTCCCCCTTGCTGTTGTCTTCTCTCTCTTTTTGCTTTTTAAAATGATGGTGCAAATGTCTGGTTGCAGGGTTCAAGTGGACCACATCTCCTGAAACTGATGGCATGGAATCCTCTTTTTCCAGGTTGTGGCTACTTTCATCTTATGCCTTTCTTTAATAAATAAATAAATAAATAAATAAATAAATAAATAAATAAATAAATAAATAAATAAATAAAGTAGTCATAGTAGTAGTAGTAGTAGTAGTAGTAGTAACAGAGAACTTGAAAGGGACAAAATATGTCATGGACTGCAGACTCAACAGGTCAGACTCAAGGGCATGGTACATTTGCACAGTGTGTAGGTCCCTATCTGTATATTCAGTATCCAGGTATGGACTGGTGGGCTGCTAAGAATCTATTCTGAAGGAGAGTTAGAGAATGCAGGAAGTGTTAGATCAGGCCTGCCCAAAGTCCTGCCCGGGGCCCAAATCCGGCCCGTCAGGCCATTCTGAGTGGCCTGCGGCTGGCTGGCCCGCCCCTCCCTCCCCCTCCTTCACCCCATTTTTTTTTAAAAAAAATATTCTGCCAACACTGACACCACCAGGAAGCTTGAGGGTTTGGGCTGGGCGGCCGGTGAATAAAAACTTGTGGGGCTGGGCGGGCGTGCAGGGGTGGCAGCAGGTGGGCCGCTATCACCACCAGCATCACTGGGAACCTCATGAAGCTAGGTGCATGCGCGGAGTGGCGCGCGGGCGGGCCGCTGCCACCGGCACCACTGGGAACCTTGTGAAGCGCAGCGCGCGCGTGCAGAGCAGCGTGTGGCCAGGCCGCTGCCACGGGCATAGCTGGGAACATTGTGAAGTTGGGCACACACGTGGGGCAGTGATTGGGCGGGCCGTGTCACTGGCACCACTGGGAAGCTTGGGTGGGTGGGCGGACGGGCGGTCTGCTGCCACGGGCACCGCAGGGGAATGTGTGGGGGTGTGCAGGCCAGAGGGCCTCTGCCACCACCAAGGGGCTTAGGGGTGGGCTGGTGGGTGAGCCGTTGCCACCACTGGGGAGCTTGGGGGGGGGTGCAAGGTCGCACAGATTGTCTCTTCCAAGGGGCGACCTGTGGCCACGGCTCCCTGTGCTTCCTTTGGTCCCCACCTTCCTTCTTTCCTTCCTTCCTTGTTCCCCACCTTCCTTCCTTCCTCTTTTGTTTTCCACCTCCCTCCCTCCCTCCCTCCATCCATCCCTTGGTCCCCACCTTCCTTCCTGCGGATGGGGTTGCAAGGGGTCAGTGGGTGGGGCTTGCAGTGGGGTTGCAAGGTTGGGGAGCAACCGGCCCCTGACACATTCTTAGCCACCAAATCTGGCCCTCCTTACAAAAAGTTTGGGCACCCCTGTGTTAGATGCTTCTTTGTTTAATTGATTGATTTATATCTCATGCTCTTTCTAGACTTCGATCCAAGATGAACCTATGGCTCATAACACAATGAAGAAAGACAAACAGCGGAAGCTAACACACAACAGCACCACCACCACCACCACAATCAGCAGCAACAGCAACAAAGATTAAACATGCAAAAGGTTGTCATGTTAAAATGCAACCAAAGTAGGGATAATATTGAAAACTGATGGAAAATAAAAAACGATAGAACACATGTTTTGTTAAAAAGTTGCACAAATCTGTTGAAAGCCAGGTACTAAATTATGATACTGTTTTAGCAATTCACTGAAATCCTACTGCTGGTGTAACATTATGCCATTGAACCAGGATTATGTTGCCAAAGTCAAACAAACAACACTCGAACAAGGGCCTGAGCGCACTATAACATTTTATTACATTCTTCGATTGTTTGAATCTGTGGTGGGCTGTTACACCCCACTATAGTAATATTCAAGTATTTTAAAAATGTTGGGGATATTGTGCTTCTGTACATATGATTCAAAATGCCAGGCAATGGCCGGATTTCGCCGCACAATATCATGCCCACATTGAAAGCAGGAAAAATGGTGCTACACTTTACATAGCAAAAGACCATTTGAATGTTGGCAACAACACCATTCACAAAATGACACAACATAAGGGAAAAATCTTAGAAACGGATTCCATTTTAAAGCCAGTCAACCACTTTACACTCAAACACAAAGTAATTGTCAGGACTATTTTTTGACAAGTGTGAAGCACAATATCCCACATTCATATACAGGATTTAAAAAACAATAACTGAATTTCCTGGCTTTTTAAAGTTTAAGTATATGTCTACTAGTTATAAAACAGAAGCTTCCCTCATGTAAAATATTCAGTGATATGGAACTGCAGAAGATAAGTACATGATCTGAATTACAGTTCCTGGGAGAGGACAGAAGCAAGAAAACCTTGGCTGTGGCTGTAATCCTTATATGTCGAAATATTTTGAAGTACTGTTTTGGACTTCAGGATATGGTGAAAGAAAAGTGAGAATGAATGAAACACATAGAATGGACAAACATGCACACCCTTTAACATCTCTAGTAAACAAATGTTTTTAGGGCTTCCTGAGGCTCCTCTTTGATCTAGGAATGTACTTGGGTGCCTCAAAATGGGCACATCCTTTAATAGCCAAAAATTGCCATTGGTTCTGCGGCAGTGATCTCAATCCTGGACATATGACTCCTGGTGGTTATTTAGGGGTTATTAAAGTCTTCCACTCATCCAGAGGCACCCAAAGATTTCCCTAGGATATTTTGGTACCTGAAACAGGGAAAGGAATAGGGAGGGTTTGATTCAATTTAATTCAATATTACTGTTGCGGGCTAATGACATCCTATGTGCGTGGCACAAGGTTGTGCCTATAGGATTTCATGTACAAAGAATATTTCAGAGAAGTTTTGAAAGGAGCATACTACATCTTTCTTATAAAGAAAAAATGGTTAATTGATATTAGAAAGAAAAGGACCGAGAGGCCCGCCATTCTCCCATGATGTGATAACGTCATTGTAAAAATTGATCATTCTGAAATGCTGAAACCTCTACAAATTGACACGTTTCCTTAGTAACAGGAGCAAGATGTAAGGCAAATAGAACCCTGACACACATCTTAGCCTGTGACTTCATTTCATGTATACAATTTTGATCTATCACTATCTAAATACTTTACCAGATCACCTGCACTTAAATTATTTCACTGAAATTACAACTTCCCACATTTCTGCTAGTTGGAACGCCTCCTTCAAACTACCTTTTTAAAGCTAATTTCTCAGCAGCCTGCTTTCATAAGTTTTATCTACAGTAAAGGCAGTAGCCAACTTTATCATTCATTTATCTATTTTAAGCAATTTCACGAGACAATGAATCAAAAGCAATCATTCCTGAATTGCCTGTGAAACAAGATGATGATTTAGCAGATAAACAGAGTTTGTTTGTTTTCTTAGAAAGAGATATGAAATTCAGGAATGTGTGAAGTTTTATTTACCATTTTATTTTTCAAACTTCTTTGCATAAAACATTTGCTCCTGTTTTCAAGGTAGAAATTTAATGTAACTCAAGTTAAACTGAGGCTTGGCTGCACAGAGAGATCAGAGATTACTTAGCTTTCTAGTAAGATGATTTTCTGAGTTGATATTCCCATTATGTATGATCTAAAAGCAAGTGTAGGTGATACTCTCTTAGACCACTAAAACATCACAAAGAAATGCTAGCTTTCAGACCAGACAAGCCTCAATCAGGCTGGGTACCACTTACCTTTGATACTGGACAAACATTACAAGAGGTCCCCAAATCATGGCCAGATGTCCATGCAAGCTTTAAAGTGAGAGCTTCCAACTCAAGAGTTCCAGGCAAAAATAAAGGAAAACAAAACAAAACAAATGACAAAAAATGTGGCACATTAAAGACTAACTTTCATATTTTAATGTAACGTTTTGTGGACACGTCCACTTCTTCAGATATATAGCAGCAGACTGAGGTGTGTAATATATGTATGGAATATACGTTTCATACCAAGTATTCAAACTTTCCCACTCCCATAACCTCAAATGACCCCCCCCATGTCTTCCTCTTCCACCTTCTCTACCCACCCAGATCTGGTTTCTGTCTCTCTACAACAGAGCTTACATGCAAATATAGCTACACAAAACAGCCAATGAATATTTGGTATGAAACATATTCCATACATATTCTATTGCACACCTCATTCTGCTGCTATACGTCTGAAGAAGTGGACATGTCCACGAAATGTTACATTTAAATATGAAAGTTAGTCTTTAAGCTGACACATGTTTTTTGTCTGTTTTATTTTATTTTCCTTGAGTCAGTCAGTCAATCATCTATCTATCTATCTATCTATCTATCTATCTATCTATCTATCTATCTATCTATCTA
>JAHTLZ010000240.1:26744739-26793567 GCA_023846285.1 Phrynocephalus versicolor
TGTGTGTGTGTGTGTGTGTGACTTGAGTGTTTCAACCCTGAGAGAGGCCTGAAAAGTATCAATGAAGAATTGGACCTTCTGAGTTGTAGCACCTCATTTATAGAATAAACTGCCCTTGAAATATATTTGGCTCCCACACTCCAAATTTTTAAATGCCAATTAAATACTTGACTTTATAAGTTAGCTTTCTTGGAAGTTTGATGACTACTATAATGTTTGGAAACCCTTTTATCTCTACCTATTGTGTATGCTTATTTGTTTATCCTTTGATTATTAAAGATGCTTTTATTCTTTGTTCATTAATTAATTATGGATTTTGCTATTTATTACTCATTATACAATTACAGTACTTGGTTTTAACTGTGTCTATTATAAAATTTTCACTAATTTTATATTTTATTTTATTTTATATTTTATATTCTGTTGCTATTATTTGTATTATTTATATAATTTGCATTTTGCTTTATTGTATACCACCCAGAGGAGACTTTGGGCTAGATGACACAGTATAAAAACCAAACCAGACCAAACCAAACCAAACAAATCAATCAATCAATCAACCAGTCAACATACATCTATGAAAAATCTGTATAGCCATGAAAATGAATATAAAAACACATGGCAATGGTCATATGCACTTTTTGTTTCCACAGTCACAGACATGCGGAATTTAGATTAACTGAATTTAAGAAAGGGGAGAAAACTGAAAATTGAAGTGTTAAGACTTTTCTGGAGATATATTAACTTTTTATAGGTCTAGAATAAAAAACAAATGACTCCCTCAGTATTAGGCTACTATGAACTCCTTACAACCAGAGGTACTCCTCAGGGCAAACCTTAAAATTCAGATGCTGGAGTTGAAATCCCCTACTAGTGCTTAGTTGCCCTGTTTCTTATACTTTAGCAGCCATAACGAAGTTCTGTGATTCCACTGACTTCCAGAAATGATCCGTTGAGATGAAGCACCAAAATATAATGTCTCTAATTTATTGTATCTCAACGGAAAGCACAGGAGAAGAATATTTTCACAACCTAACATATTGATCAGTACATTTTCTATAATCTTTATGCAGGAGCTGTCAGTGTACTTTAGGGACCACTCACTAAATCTTTGCAGAGCATAGATGTTGAAAGATATTCTGCTGATTATGCTTTTCCTGCTGGAATACAGATGTACACCACTCCTTGCTAACAGACTGCCCTAATATAAAGGAAGAAGGTTAGATAATTGTTTCCATGGATTTCAATCCGCTTTATAAATAATGAAACCTAGGATTAATGGTTGGACAAGCAGGTGATTGGCAGTAATGAAGGGCCAATTTCTATTTTAGGCTAGAAAGATAATTTGGGTTTTTTTGGGAAAAAATGCCAAGAGGAAAAAAAGGAATTACTATTGCTCCTTCCATGCCATTTGATCATTCTTTCCCCTGTCTTTCATTATTCCATCACGTTTTCAGCATACTTTCAGATCTAATGGGCTCACGTGTGCTGGGGTAGGGGATCAGAGTGTATATCTTGATGTCATTTTCTGTAAGATCCAGACTGATTAGAGTCAAGCATTATCTTACGATTAATTTTAACCAAGCATGGCTTCTGTAATGTTCAGACAGAATGCATGAAACCTGATAACTTACCATGGAAACATAATTTAAAGAACTTTTGTCTATACCTTTAGTTACAGTCTTGATAGGTATTGTCAACCATAGAACTTGTTTATCATAAGATTAAAGAGAGAACTGTCTGTTTCCACCTCCATATTTTTGCCCATATACAACATTAGTTAAGTAGTAGCAGATATATTAAAACTGATAGTTTGGATATTCTGTGCAATGAGCATTTTAGATTCCATCGAGAATTTAGGCCCCATTTGCTCTAGATTGTACCTCTTTTCATGTCTTTCTGATGATGGAAAGACAAGAAAAGAGGAAACATCAGGAAACCTCTCCCCCAAGGCCACCATTTCAAATGAGTCATTTGTTTTCTACCAAATTCTTTTATGATCTACTCTTTACATTTATATCTGGAAGTTGAGTCATGGCTACTGGATGAACAATGGCCTAAATTGGCTCGTTAGGGAGACAATAGTATCCTTAGCCTTAAGGTGAACAATGGCCTAAGGTGCTGAAACCTATCAAGAATGGGTCGTTAGCCATGGCCTTGGTGGTGGCGGCTTTTTGATTTGTCTCGGTACAAATCCTCTCATTGAGCAGTTGTTCTTGAGCTCTTTGAAGGATATTGTTAGCCCTATGGCTTCTTACTGTTGACTGTAGGCGGAGGCTTGTTGGGGTGAGACTTTGTTAAACAGAAGGATGGCCCAACATAGGAGGGGCAACAGCTCAGGACCAGAATCAGCAGTACACCTCCATTTGAAGGACAAAGGACACTCTTTCAAAGATGAGGATGTACACATATTAGACAAAGAAGAGAGGTGGTTTGAAAGAGGAGTAAGGGAGGCCATTCATGTGAGCATTGAAAACCCCTCCCTCAACAGAGGTGGTGGGCTCTGGCATAGTCTATCTGCTACTTATCAGGCTGTGCTTTCCAAAGTACCGAGACAAATCAAAAAGCCTTCACCACCAAGGCCATAGCTACAACCCATTCTTGATAGGTTTCAGCACCTTAGGCCATTGTTTACCTTAAGGCTAAGGATACTATTGTCTCCCTAATGAGCCTATTTAGGCCATTGTTCATCTTATGAGCCTAATTCAGGCCAGGGTGACAAGAGGTCAAAGCTGCCTATAAGATGGAGGATTTGCACTAGCTGTATTCAGACCGATGAAGCTGTTTGGATGAACAGCGAAACGTTTCTATCTCTCAAAAAAAAAGTCCAGTAGCCATGACTCAACTTCCAGATAAACTCACCTGGATGACTGAGAATCTTCACAGACATTTTTACATTTATAGTAACTGGGGATACAATGAGCTTGGATGATCTTTGCCTTAATCTCCATGGATATAGCCTTACACTTAAAAATATTTTCTATTTCCATCACAGCTACCCTTACAAGCCCCAGTCTTCTTATTTGGTAGCTGTACTGTGCTATAGGAAAGTTTTAAAATTCATTTTTTTTCATTGTTAATGTTGGTGTTAAGCAATGAATTGCAGTCAACATTTTATCTTAATGTTTAACTGTAATCCTATTTTTTTCAGTTTCTTCTTTTACCTTCCCCTGTAGTCATTTCAAGTCATTGCTATCCTTTGCTGTGCAATAAGGCCTTCTATGCATATCTTAATTTTTTACCCATCAGTTTTCCCTCCTTATTAATTTCATGCTAATACCACTGTTGTTCATGTATGTTGTACTTATAATATATGCCACCCCCTTTTTTGCTGTTTTCCTGTTTTATTTCAGTCTTACTCATATTATTTTTTTATGTTAGCAGATCATAAACTGTGCAACAACCTACAGGCTTGGTTTAGAAGACAGAATACAGCTTCTCTATCTTCTGTTTCCAGAAAGCTCAGTAGTTTCGGTCTCAGGTTGCAGAGCCAGAGGTTATGAGTTTGATTCTCTACCATTCTATCCTTAACAGGGGCTGGACATGATAATTCAAAAGGGGCTTTCTAGCTCTGCAGTTCTAAGATTTTTGTTGTTGATATATTCTGAGAGACCTCCCTTTCTTAATCTACTTACTCCATTATTCGTCTGAGTGGATGGTAATGTGGTCTGTCAGGATTTTGCTCTTATGTAATACACTGAATCTAAGGCTAGAGTTAGTTGATCTTAGGTTGCACTTTTTCAGTTGATTACAGTAGGACACAAGTTTAGCTAAATTCATTCAGATTCAATTAACTGTTTGTATTAGCACATTAAAGAGCTGAACCATACCAAGATTGTAACACTGGGAATGTGAGCATAATTCCCTCTGCAACAATCATCACTCATCTTTATTACTTTTGTCCCCAATCCACCCCAAGAACAATCACACCGAATCAAGTGAATATACATAAGTGTTAATTCTGAGCCTAGTCTTGGCTCACTGGTTAAACAGCTGTACTGCAGCTATGACTGCCCATGGCTTGGAGTTCAATTCCAGGTAACTGGCTCATGGTTGACTCAACCTTCTATCCTTCTGAGGTTGGTAAAAAGAGTACCCCACTGGGTGGGGTGGGGTGTAGCCTGCATAATTAAATTGTAAACCTCCCAGAGAGTGCTTGAAGTGCTATGGGGTGGTATATAAGCAGAACACTTTGCTTCTTTTGTTGTGTTTTAATTTAATAAAGTCTAATTGGGCCAACTTTGGTTGGGACAAACAATTTGGATTTAGTCACTGATTCACTGATTTTAATACACGTTTCCACTGAAATCAATGGAATGACATGAAAAGGTTTGTTTCTTTTGTCACACAGCTAGGCTGGATAATTTCCCCTAAATTACCTCCCCAAACTAGAAAGGCAGTGAGAGGGAAATAGGTGTCATTTTGGAACACTGACAACTTTGCTAGATGAACAAATATCCTAATAGCAGGTATCTATTTTTGTTTTCAGTTTTGATGGATAAAACCAGTTGTTTCAATTTTTCTGATATCGAATTGCCCACCATCCTGTACAGCGGCTACTCTTATTAGAGCAATCAAATCTTCCTGGGATTTATAGCAGCTGGGATTCATGAGGAGGTGACCCCACATATCCATAAGCCTTCTCTTTGCTGGACAAAAATGAAATAGGCTTACCTTGAAAACATGAAGTGTTAATCCTGTTTCCTGTGCAAGAGTGAGGCACTGTTTACAATGGGATTATCTTGTGGTTTAGATGTACAACATCAGGTGCGAAGGTCTTGGGATCAGCTTTCATGGATTATGATGTTGTACAAAGTCATAATGCAAAAGACTTACAGAGAGCAACCTACTGTATGAATGCCCCTGAGTACACAGATGTCAAATCAATTTTTTCAAAGAAAATCTAAGATGATGGATCACACACACACACACACACACACACACACACACACACACACACACACACACACACACACACACACACACACAGAGAGAGAGAGAGAGAGAGAGAGAGAGAGAGAGAGAGAGAGAGGAGAGAGGTTTAATTTGAAATATCACAAGATACATCAATCAAGAGTTACAGATAATCCTATGTTTTAGCAAAGCAACAATACCCACCTGTCACCTCTTTGGCACATTGGCATAAAGTGGTGATGACATAGAATGAACATTCTTTTATCGCTCGATCACTCATCAGTTCATGGCCTCCCATTTATTTGTTCCTATCTGAATGTTTGTATCATCTTTACTGAAAACAATGGTTTGGATCTAGACTTAGTAATGCTTAGAGTAAACCTGCTGAAATCAATAGACTGTATTAGTAATACGAAACTCTTAGCACTTATAACGCTGGATTGGATAATAGGAGCTGTTTGCAGAAATCTAGTATAGCATTTCTTTACCTTGTCTGGAGATTATCTACTTTTCTTTCATATTTATTTACAGTTGTATATATGGATCCATATATACCCCCCTCTTTCTATTGATGCATCTATCTATCTGTCTGGGTCTGAGATGTAAAAAGTGCTCTGTGACAAGCTTCAGAAATGAAGAATGCAGGTGCTCCTCCATATATTGTGGAGGAACTTCAGCCCTCCCCCATGCCTCAGTTGTGGCAGATGGGAAGCGCAATTCAACAACACATGCAGGGATACAGCCCCACCTCTGGAACAGAGGAATGCTTTCAGTACTTCTGTTTTATGAGAAGGGTAAATATAACTGAACACTGGGAAGGACTAATCAAAAGGTAGAAGGACTTTTCCTCATCAAGGGTTTCCTAACAAAGGTTAAATGGCCATCTGTCAGGGATGCTTTAGCTTTAGGTTTCCAGTGTAAACAGGGGGTGGACCTGATGAACCTTAGATCCCTTTCTGCTGTCCAATGATGGGATTCTACTGAAATAATGTATGTGGCTCATGAGTTACTATTGCATAATTCCTCATATATAAGATAAATGATAGTTGTATGCATTCAATGGCTGTGAATTCAAGGGACATTTGCAGAGACTATGTGCACTGGCATATATGTATGCATAGTTTCTTCACACGGGAAGGTAACTTTACTGGCAGAATAAGCATCCATTTGTATACAATCTGTAGACTCTTTTCAAGCTGATACAGGGGAATGGCTGGTCCACGCAGTGGAGTAGATTGTACGGTGTCACGTCACCGCAATCATGCCCACTATTCTTTCAACACATTTGAGTGTTCAATTGAACTTCCCTTTCTCTTAACACTAAAGAGGAATGAATAAAGAGATAGGTAGAAAAGGTTTTCAATATAAAACAACATAGACAAAATGAGTTGGAATTGTCTGTCAAAAGAAGGACAGAATCAGTGACAGAGGAAAATGTAACAAATGAAACACTAATGTAAAGTAATGTAAAGTGTTCTGTTAAAGAAAATTCTTGCTTTGGTTAATTATCTTTAGTTATTTGCATATAATAAAAACACAAGAATCAAACCCAGCTGCAGTACAAGGAAACACGGTACGAGAGAGAGCAGCAAAAATTATCTCTGCTTTCACCCAATCCTTCTGGATTCTTACTAGCCTTTTATATGAAAGAATCCACTCTGCAAGTGGCTTAGATAGAACATATAAAGAACGTATTTACTTATAGTTTATCTTTAGTTACAATCAAGGAGAAAGGAATGAATTAAAAGAAGAAATTCCAGTCTCTGAGCATGTGACATGCTCAGTTCACCACAGCAGATGTGTGGCAGAGGGCAGGAGCAGTTTTTAAGGGTTGAAACTCATCAAATTATTTTATAATTCAAAACAATTCAAAACAAGGGAGACAGTGATAAATAAGTAGCCAGAACTTAGAAGCAGTAGCAAGCAGGGGAGGGGAAGTTAGTTTGAAAAAGAGAAGACATAATCCCTTGGGTCCTAAACAGAGTCTTCTTTCCACTTATACCAGTGTTACAAAACATTCAAATTTGTTACTATTCCAATAAAAAGTCAAGTAGTTCTTATCTAAATGACATGCCAATTAGTCCACTGCCCTGTGAAAAAGGTCAATGAAACTGAAAGAATAAATCCACACTTAACACTGCTGAAAAAAATATTCAGAGTGATGTCATTGACAGAAAGAGGAAAAATGGGACTTGTCTCACTACTTATTTCTTATAACTATATATGTTCTTTTTTTTTAAAGAGAAGACCATCACAGCGAAATGGATTATTTCATTTTTGACTCAGTTTCTGAACTCTGAGGAACCTGCAACAAATTATCCACAGCCACATAGAAAGCTGTCTTGAACTAAGCAATGTACAGTAGTTGTTATACCTTGCGCAGCAGTACTGGTTCTGGGTTTAGTGTTGAGGATTTAACTGGGATTTTTCCATGTGTGTTGTCTGCAGCTGGGTTTCTTAATCCTGTTGTTGAGATAAGACTGAAAGACAGTGAATCAAGGTCACCAAGCAGAGATTTAAACTCAGCTTGGTCTACTATGTTAATTCTTATAAACATTTTTGCCACCTGTGAAAAATCTAGCCATACAAACAGTAATAAGCGACAATATACAGCCCAGAATATATTTCAATACAATTATTCCAAACAATACATTTAAATACAAATATTTTAAAAGAAATTAATAATAAACAGATTATTTTAATAACTGTTTGATCCAGTCTTACGTAGATAACGTGTTATAAAAAGATTGTGATATGTCAATTTGCACTATATAAATACAATCAGAAATGAAAGAAATAACAAATAAAATAATTTGATGGGTTTCAACCCTTAAAAAGAGGAGAAAGTCACTTTTCACATATAAAGGGGACTTTATTAGCTGACTCTCTCTTTGCCCTCCACCTTTTCTCCCTCCTGCACCTCTCTCCCCTAAAGGATGCCCTCTTAGGAAGCTGGTGCGTAAAGTTGGAGTCCTGTTTCAGGTGCTAGGAACATCAAGCCTTTGGGAAATTCTTTTGAGTACCTCCTCTCATCCATGGGCGTTGTCGAACCCTAACTCCTCAGAGGTTCTTTCTCCCTAGCCTTATTGGCCTTCTTCCTCTGTTTTTCATTCTCCCTTCCTCCATCTGTCCCACTCAGCTTCTTTCTCCCTTTTTGCTCTTCCTCCTCCTGCCTTTTTATCCCATCTCTAGGACTAGGCCCTCCTTCCTCCGACCCTCTTTTTTCATGCAGCTGTTGGGTTTTGATTCCTGCCATTATAGTCTCATAGTCCTTCACTGTTATGGGCAGGGACAGCACACTGACAGGGGACAGGCCACTCCGTCTTCTTCACACAGCCTATTTTTCCCCCAAAGGAAAAGAGTGCTCAATTAAATTAAAATAGAATCAATGATGCTGGAAGCAATAACCTTAGGAGATGGTGAGTACTTCAACACTGGAGGCATGCAAGAAAAAATTATAAAACCATCTGTCAGATCTGCTTTGATTTGGATTCCTGAATTGATCAGGGGCTAGACTCGGTGGCCTTATAGGCCCCTCCCAACCCTATTAATTTACAGTTCTATGATTCTATGTTGATATGCTACAAGGTGTTTGTAGCTCCAAATAGGTAAAGAAGTGGTATTGGAAACATGTTACTTCTTGAATGAATCCAAGTCTTCAGAGCCAGATGAACCTGACTGAAACTGCCAGTAGAAATTGCAGATGTAATTGTGGAGCTTCTCACTTTAATATTAATTAATATTATATTAAAAAATTCCTTGGGAGAAAAATTGTTATATGCGGAGGAGGAGAGGACCAAGAAACTACTAACCAGTTTATTTGATACTAATACCAGGAAAGCTAATACCAGGAAAGAGCAGATAATTAAACTTCTGGAGAATAGGACATAAACCAATGGATTCAAATTAGAAGAAAAGAGTTTCTGAGTAAACACAAGGGAGAACCTCCTCAAAGTAAGAGCCATGTGGCAGTGGAGCAGGCTCGCCCATAAGATGCTGAACTGCCCTTTGGGGGAAGTTTGACATAAGTCTGGATGGCCACCTCTGAGGGCCTTTTTACACGACCCCTAAGATCCACTGGTCCCTTAAATTCAGACCAGAGATCTTGGGGGTTTGTCGCTCTCCCTGTGTTCCCACCCCCTCCGCATTCCTGGCTGCTGGCTGCGTGAGGGGAGGGAGAAAAAAAAGGAGAAAAGAATGCACTCTTACCTCCGAGTGCCGTTGCTCCGACTCCCCCTGTTACTTCCTGGTTCCTCTTAAAGGAGCGGGAGGCAACAACAACAACAACAAAAAGAAGCGAGGAGAGCCCGGCACTCTCCGCATCAAAATTTTTCACCATCAAAGAGCAGGTACTTGGAAGGTGCGCTGGGTCGCGCTTAATTTTCTGTTAGCTCCAGAGCTGGTGGGGAAACATTTTTAGGCTGCGGAGCTGGGAGCCATTTGCAGCAGAGCTTAGGAATCGTGTATAAACGCCCTGAGTGGGGCTTTAGCTGTTGATTCCTGCATCAGCATACGGGTGGACTGGATAACCTTTTGAACCCTCCCAACACCACAATTCTGTGATCTCATGAGATAAATTTCAATACATTGGTAAAACACTATGGCAATTGAAGATGGAGAATTTGCTTTATTTTCAGTCCAAGGCAGTTTTTTATGCTTCCATATTGGGTACAAGGAGACTCATATGTAACCACCGCATGCATGCAGACACATGCCTCGGCCCTCCTTCATGCAGTTTTTTTTCCACTCTGCACACCCATCATGACAGAACCTGAATGGCGGAGGGAGTTGCACGCATGCATGCCTGGAACAGAGGTTCACACAGCAGAGACAAAAATTAGAAGGCACACTGTACGTAACCATATATTTAAGCAAAGTAAACGATTTAAAATGACAAAAATATGTGCATGTGTGTACACAAATAACACTCTGTACACAATACTTTTTTAAAAAAGAACAATACATCCTGGTTGATACTTCACTTTGTTTTGATTTCAGAACTAACGCCAGACTATTTATAAGTGAGACTCTGCAGAGAAGTTCAGATAAGGAGACTCTGACAGTGGTCCCTCATAATAGCACCGTGTCATTTCTGTTTTCAATAAAGCTAAGCATATCAAGTCCAGTCTACCCTTAAGTCTTTACTGCCTCTCTTCTTTTAGAACTGAGCTGAATATCTTTTGCAGCTGCTGCCAAAAATAGAAATGTAAGCCTTTTTCTTCTATTGTATCCCCAAATGTGTGAGATTTTTTTCTCAATGACTACATCCCCCACTCCCCCACCCAAAGTGACTCTAGCATCAAAATGATTCACATACAGTTTTTCCCACTGATCCAATAGAGGGACTAGATACTTCAGAATCCGAGAGAGAGCTGTTGTTTTCTTCCCTGCTCTAGGCTTCACTCTGAATCATTTCTCTGCCATAGCTTCCCTTTTGCCCTTTTCCCTCCTTCATAAGAGACCATGTAAGTTTTGTCAAGTAAACATTTCACAAGCTATCATTGTAACTCTCGTTTTCTCATTTTACTCCGGGAGACACATTGCCTCTCATTGTTAAGATGATTATCTTAGAAATGCAGAACTTGCTTCGGGTGTAAGATAAACTGGAAAAAAGAAATTGAAGACTATAGTTACACAACTTTTCATATCTCATCTATGGGTCATGCGATTCCAATCCTTTGGGAAGGAAGCTACTTCCATAAAGGCTAATGTTTTCTAGGCAGCAGAGATAATGATATTCTTTTATAAAGGGGAGGGGAATTGAATGACATGGTTCCTTCAAATGAATTGTGTGTTGAGGTATATAGCAGGGCCACAATTCATCAGCTGGAAGGTGATCAAAGTTGCAATGCTTAGGTCTTAACGAACGATAAATGATGACTTGGCAATCAACCGTGACCTAACAAAAGTAGAAATTTCCCTCCACACTTGGAGACTATGTATTTCTAAACAAAAACAACTTTTACTATATGCATATGGAGCCCCCCCTCTCATGATTCGTTGCAAATAACCATGTCTTTTAGGATTTAGAAATTATATAATGATGAGCTGCCTAGTTGCCGTGAGCACATCCAATCTTGCCTGATCTCAGAAGCTAAGCAGG
This sequence comes from Phrynocephalus versicolor, assembly GCA_023846285.1. Taxonomy (NCBI): domain Eukaryota; kingdom Metazoa; phylum Chordata; class Lepidosauria; order Squamata; family Agamidae; genus Phrynocephalus; species Phrynocephalus versicolor. The sequence continues at coordinate 26,755,757 of JAHTLZ010000240.1, forward strand.
GTTGGGCCTGGCTGGTACTTGGATGGGTGACCATTAGGGAATACCAGGTGCTATAGGCATCTGGAGTAGGAACTGGCAAACCACTCCCGTATTCCTGCCAAGAAAACTCCAAGGACATAGGTTCATGAAGAGTCAGTCATAACTGTAACACCACCATAACCCCCACAACAATTATATAATGATAGCCAGTGTAATGTTCCCTGGGAATTTGAAAAAACAATAAAGCACTCAGGATCCTTCCTGAAGAAATATCAAAGGGACATCCTGAGAAAGAAATTGCCAAGGAATACCAATTTAAATCAACTATGACCCTTTGTGTGTATCTCTGATGTATTTACTCTATATTCTCTGATGACAGACATTTCTTGGCATGTGTCTGTTATGGTGTACCTATGTTTGAAAATGTTTCAGGTAGCCAGCCAAATAAACATTTTCCTGATAGAAACCTCACAATACACCTCTCTGGAATTTTTACAAGAAAAGTTCTCCACATACACTGCAGAGAAAGATATGATCTAAAGGTATGCCATGGTAAAGCAAGTCTTAATATTTCATAGAAATGGGATTCCCATTGTTCTTCTGGAAGTTCCTTATATTTTATGCCTATATTCTTCTATCAAATATTAAAGGGTATTTTTTAAAAAAAACCATAAGCAGTAATTTTCTTCAGTATCTTCAATTCAGTAAAGAGATGGTCAAGAAATAAACTGGAATAAAGGATAGCTTTGCTGTACTAGTTTCAAAATCACACTGAATACAAATCAATAGTGATATTGTAAAAAAAAGTGTGTTGGATGTAAACGGAAGCCTCTGCTAGGAGAAACTGATGCCCCATTTTCTCCACTGTAGTCCTTCCAGCCTCCTAAAGCCACATCAGCAACAATTAGGACACTAGCTCCTCCAAAATCAGTTGTAGTCACTGTGGCATTTACCCCTTTGTGTTGAATAATTTATTCAATGTGTCTATGTAGATTGGTGGGTTGTGAACCAATGAGAGAGTTTGTGGGAGGAGCCTGAGGGGATTTAAGGCTCAGCTCAACACTGAATAGATTAGATAGGGACTGACACTGTCTGAGAGAAGGTCAGATAGGGGCCTACACTAACTATAGATAGGGACTGACTGAGAGATAAGTGTTGAGCGTCTGTAAACTTAAGAATAGGGCGTGCATGCATTCAGTTTTGTCAGTAACCAAACTTTAGTGTGTTTGAGCTATATTCTTCCTTTTTTTACCTAAGCACATTATCCTTTATGATTTTAATTCTACTTTGTAATAAATACACTTTTTATCTTTATTGAATTTAAAACCAGCCAAAAGCACGGTGATGCTATAGTCAACTTCTGTGATCAGACCTTTCCAGCCAGGGGAGGAAGATCCTGGCATTAATTTGGCAGTGTTACAGCAAATGGAACTGATACTGTATATCAGTAAAGAATTATCCAAAATTATTTGGAAGTATGTTTGCGGTATACTTTTTGCCCAATGAAGGCACTCAAAGCAGCTGGCAAAATGTTTAAGGGGAAAAAAATAAAACTTTATGGTTCCTATGAAACTTGACATTATGGGAAAAGGTTTCAAACAATGATAATGAAACAATAGCATCCTTTTCAATAAAAACAGTTCTACATGCATTTGTTTTGGAACATGACTGTTTGATTAAGGAAGCAGAGGTACGTGGAGTGACTTTCTTGGTTTGCATCTCCCAGAATCCTCTAACAAACAGCATCAGTAACAATTCTGGCTGAAGGATATGGGTTGGTGTATTCCCAAAAGTAATTTTTTTCATGGTCAGTTATGAATCTCTTTCTCTACACCAATATGTCCCTTGAAAGTGAAAGAAAACAGTATTCATCTAGATGTGTGTTTAGAAAGCATTTCCCAAGGAATAGTGGAAGTAAAATATGGGATGTGCCATATTGGAGTGGAGTGGAAATTGCTCATATATAATGATGAAATGTTAATGGTAAAGAATTTTAACCAAGGATGTTTTCTAATTATAATAAGCAATATTCCAAATTATCTTTGCTAGTTACCCTCTTGGAGACATTATTAGTTGCACACTGAACATGCAGCTGATAATGGCGTTGTGTATTGGGTTGTATATGTTATAGTTTCGTCCACACCTTTCGTCCTCCCCTTTTCTTGGAAGCATGCTGCTGGTGAATCTGCAATAAACATCTGTTTTATTAAACCCGTCGTGGGGTTTCCTTTTGCTCTGGAAACACAACAAACGATCATGGCTCCAATCTCCTTGTTTTATTCCTTTTATGCGCCCGGAATGGCAAGAGTGTTTCTTACCTCCTGGAGCATCCTGTTCATACCTTAAGGATGCACAAATTGAAATGTGCCTGTTGTGCTTATCAAGCAGGGGTCAAAGATATATCCTGAACAATTTTGTCCTCAAAGTCGTGTGCCAATTCTTCAGATTAGCTTCCATATAGTTATGCACCACATTGATCACCCAATGTAGTATAATGAGTACAGTGATGGACCATTCCTTAAAATATTTCACTTACCTTAAAACTCCCTATTAGGGTCATTATTAGCCAATTCTGACTTGGCGGCCACATAACAGCAACAGAGCGGCTCCTCCCAAGAACTGCTAGTCAGGCAGGACATTTGGGACTTCCAATCCTGAGGAAGGTCTGGAAAGTTGTGACAAGGAGTATTACCTTCTCAGTGGTTGTTCCCCATTTATGGATTCACTTACCACCAGAAATTTGCCTTTAAAAAACTACTGAAAACATGGATTTACCAAATGGCCTTCCCTGACTTTTTAAACACATAGCAAGGCACCATACTTCTATTTCTTATCTCCATTTTTTTTTGTTATTTGACCAATTACTTGGTTATTTCTATTTTTATTTTAGTTTTATTGTTGTTGATATTTGGTTATAACTTGTAACATTATGTTGTTTGTATTTTCATTGTTTAATTTTGTTGTTATTGTTGAGATTTTATGTTGTAAACTGCCCAGAGTAGCCCTAGGGCTAGATGGGGTGGTATAAATCAATTAATCAATCATCAACCAACCAACCAACCAAACAAACAACAGCTATGCATGAGAAGGGAGGTTCTAAGAAGTGAGAGTGTGTAGTAAGATGATCAATCATCTGGAAAAGACTGTCTTAATTAAAAATAAAGGATTTAATTGTAAACTAGTAATAGAAAAGAATTGGGCGTTGTGACTCTGAATATGGCTGGCAAACACCAAGTGAGCAAATGGTGGGTTGAGAGACAAGGGAAGTGAACTCATTCGAAAAACATCAGGTCCAAATTATATGTTAAAGTTAACCTGTAATTAGAAGAGGAATTTGCTTCAGAGTGGGGAAGGTTTTATTGTCACAGCAGGAGATTTTCATACCTCCTATAATATGTAAATTAGTTGGTTGTGTTTTGTCTGAATGTAAACAGGGACTCTGCAAATTGGCAAAAACAGTGGATTATCTCCCATCCTCCTCCTCTTCAGATGATTTCCCAGCCTGTTTCTCAGCATAAAAATAACCCGACCATCAAAACAGCAACAAATGAAAGCAAGCGGGGAAAGTGTTGCATATAATACTGGAAAATGTCTGTTATTATGTGAACAGGAATCATAACAGACGTCAAGGGTGACAAAGTGATCCGGATGTGAGAAAATTTGCAAACCGCTGATTTGCTTTTCACGGAACCCCCAAATTTTTTTTTTATTCGAAAAAGAAAAAATAATCCATGCTGCTCTTGAGAGTCTTCTGAACTGGCTGCCTATTTTCCTCACCTCTTTTTTGTTTCAACCACCTTTCAAGCTGCGTACATTATTGCCCTTTAATTTCATAACTTGCTTGTTGCCCCTTTGATCGGCTAATTGGCGTTTCACTGTCTGAGGCCTTTTGAACTCCCTTGCCTATGCCATCCCATGTCCTCGCCAACGTTTGAATACATAGCCTTCCTATGCCCTTTGATGCCTCTCCTTTCATCAAACTGCCCTCTTCCAAATTTTTTCCCTTCAGCAGACACTGTCGTTGTTTTTAAGGGCAGAAAATCACAGCAGTTACAGCATAAAAATGCCCTTGTGGACAAAAATGCTGTTGCTAATTTTCTTTTCTTTTTCTGTTTCTGTTTTTTTCTTTTCTTTTCTTTTATTAGCTCTCCTTCACCCCCTTTTGCAGCACCAACTTATCTTGCTCCTCTTTCCGGATTTTAACTCACTTAGTTCCAAATGGTTATGTGTTATGTAGGTTAAAATAAAATCAAATGGAATAAGAATGAGAGGAAATCAAGTATGCTTTCTGGATGAGGAACTCTAGTAATTGAATTGTTACATAGCCACTGGGTCAAGACAAAGAATACAAAACACCTTTAAGCCACCATCCCTCTCAAAATGAAGTAGAATTATAGCTAGCAAAATCGCTTTGGAATACTTATCTGCAATTTCTGAGAAACAGAATATGGAAAGAGAAATACTTACATAGCAAGGACCGATTAGTTTATTCCTGCTAGGTGTTCAATCATAAATATGTCACGATCCATTTCTGCTGCCACCTGTGCACTCATCCACATTCAAATTCTATACCTGCCTTCTGAAGCAATTTTTGGGATGCATTTTTTCCCTTAGAATTCAAAAATGTTTAGCATTTTTGAGCTAAGAACAGCATTGCAAATTTGAAAAAGTTCACAGTCCAAAAGACAACTGGACTGTGTTCTAATCCACTGCAGATGCCCTGGCTGCCAGTTTGATTCTAGTGCAATTTGAAGTGCTGGTTATGCCCAATAAAGCCCCCTGTGACTTGCATTTAAGATCCATGTTAAAAAACAACACAACACAACACAACACAAAAACACCATTGGTTTATAAATTTGAGATATTTTGTTCTGTATCCATAATACAAAATGGTTGGGCCTGTGGCTGCAAATAAAGATTGTTGTTGGAAAAAAAACAGGAAATGATAGTATTGTTCTACAATATCATGGCTCCATTGCCATCAGGAAAAAAGTTGCCCAACTTTATTTGTGTGAGAAGTGGATTCATAAGAACATAAGAACATAAGAAGAGCCATGTGGATCAGGCCAAAGGCCCATCTAGTCCAGCTTCCTGCATCTCACAGTGGCCCCAACAAATGTGTCTGGGAGCGCATGAGACGAGATATCTGTCTCCTGATAGCACTCCCCTGCATCTGGTCCTTGAAGTACCCTGGTTTTAAGCCTGGAGATTACACATCTCCATTATGGATTGTAACCTGTGATGGACTTTTCCTCCAAGAATCTGTCCAATCCCCTTTTGAAGGCATCCAGGCCAGATGCCATCACCACACCCTGTGGCAGAGAGTTCCACAGACTAACAACGTGCTGGGTGAAAAAATTATTTTCTTTTGTCTGTTCTTACTCTTCCAGCCCTCAATTTGAGTGGATGGTCCCTAGATTGAAAAGCACCGGTCCCAGGACAGATCCCTGGGGCACACCACTTTTCACCTCTCTCCATTGTGAAAATTGTCCATTGACACGTACTCTTTGTTTCCTGGATCTCAACCAGTTCTCAACTTATAAGAGAAAATGCCCTCTTATCCCCCCCCCCAACTGTGCAATTTTCTCAGCAGCCTTTGGTGATGGACTGCCATTCACTGATGAAAAAAGGGCAGTGTGTATGTGAAACACAGTGGTAGAAAACTAATACCATTTTTGGCATAGCCACTGGGAGATTTGGAGGCACTGTTATTTATATGTGTAAACTATACACTCACACATCAGGTTCACATTCAAACGGTTGTATTCTGATTGGACACATACAGTTTGTGAACTACAATGGTACAATGCTAGAACACAATGTTGGCATGAGCTTGGATGGAATTTGGCTGAATTGGGTTTTGTGTATGTATGTATGTGTGTACGTTTTATTTTATTTTATTTCTATACCAGCTCCTCAGTGCAAACTGAACTACCCAGGGTGGTAGTGCAAAACCATATGAGATGTTTTTGTGTGGTGTAAAATATATGGAATTTGTAGAACATAAGAGTTCAAAACTAGGAGACAATATTGATAAACATTTTGAGAAGATATGATGTGATGGGGTAGTAGTTAATACTATTAAGTCACAAAGCCTGTGAAGAGCTATTAAAGTCATTTAGGGGTCAAAAAATAATAGTAGATGTAGAGCTAATATTCCTGTGTCAGAGAAAGGGCAGTTGTTGACTCGACTGTGGAATAGTCTACTAAAGTTTATGAAGTGATACAAGGCACAGTTACTTGCCCATTAAGTCCTGTTTATTTCCATAGAATTTATGTCTATAGCTTTATGCTGGAAGTTTTATATTCCTTTCTTTGTTAAATGAGCAATCTGCAGCATAGAGGCAGTATTTTCACAAAATACAGCTACTTCAGCATGTTGATTTGCATATTACTTTATTGTTGTTTTTACAAAATAGATACTTTTTTTGGGGGAATGTACATACTTGGATACAAACAGCACAAAAATCCAAACATCTATTGAACGAGTTTGTGGACAGTAGAATGGCATTAAGCAAGCCAGCATAAAAGTCCAAATGAATTAATTCACTGTTCCATAACTAGTTTCTAACATGCTCTGGGATCTACGTACACTTGACATATTTTAGTACATAGGCAAATGACATATTCATGGAGATAAACTAATACTATTAAGCTATTATTGATTCAACTCTTGTTCAGACAGACATGATGTAAGCATCAAAGGCAAAGCTGCTATGGGGAAGGGCTGTGCTATTAAAACCTATTGTAGACTTTGCTTCGGCTGCAATTTGGTTTAATCACTGAGAAAGATGACCTTCCTTTTTAGGTCAAGTGAGAGATGAAGAAAATGACTTGGTGAAGCAGGAGACAACTCTTAAAGTGGCATTGAAAGCCTTTTATTATATATCATTGTGAAGTGCCTCAAGACACTGCGTCACTTCAGAAGGAAAGTGCCTATTGAAATTGCTCTCTCGTCTCCTAATCATGGATTTTTAACATTTTCTTTAGTCTCACTACAGAGAAATGGAGCTGGTATCTCCTGTACACTGCAGATAAAAAACATAGGGAAGATGAAAGTACAGTATCCCTGAGGAAATGAAGCGAGTTAAGATTCAGGGCTGACTTACACTTATGGTTATCATGTAGAGACCACCAAAAACGCCTCTCTCCATATTCTGCGTAGCAGACACTGAGGTGGGAAGCATTACATTTGTAGCTTAAAACTCCCCAAGTCCCTCAATCAGCATGGTCACTGACTACCATGTGGGATTCCAGGAACTGAAGGGATTGCTGCTTAAAATAGCTCCACTAAGCCAAATGCATTTATTGTATGCACTATGCAGCAATAGAATCAGTTCGTGTACAGTCGTTTGAGCATTGCACTTAAGAGGCCTAAAAGCAACTTTTCTCAACATAAGGCAGGTTTAATTACAATTCTCTTTTTCTTTGCCCAAGATGGTGGTTGCCCTCCTGGGCACATACTGTATGTTGGATGACCATTATCAGTGTAGGTTTTGCTCTGACTACAGTTCTGTGGAAAAACTACACTGATAGTGATGTATGTTCTTTGTCAAAGTGTCAAGACAATAGGATGGTGTGTAAGAAAAAGAGCAGATGGTGCAACACATGTGAGAAATTTACTCCCAAGGACCATTAAAGTGGGGGAAAAATGCTGTCTATAGGGGGTCCAGTGCAAAGACTGGCTCATTTTTAGATCATGCTACAACCAGATGAAGAGAATAGAAGGAACAGTAGGGTATGTTGTCCAAAGTCAAATTATGTAAAGATTTGAACGTCTGAACATTGCTTATGTTTTCAGCTATGCATATATTGCATATGAAGGATTGCCTGTCTGGACAGTGGAGTTGTGATGGACCTGGAGCAACTCGTGTGTCTTGTGTGAAGGCCTGTTTGTGTGAGCAGGACATAAGAACAGCCTTGCTGGAACAGGCTACAGCCATCCAGTCCAGCATTCTGTCTCATACAGGGGCTCACCTTTTGCTTCAGGGTATTCCCAAGCACCTGCTCATCATTCCCTGCAAATGGCATTGAGAGATATCCTGCCAGCTCTCCAACCCGGAGGTTGTCCTTAGACATTCATAATGATAGCCATTGATACCCTTGTTCTCCATGAACTTGTTCAATCCTTTCGTAAAGCTTTCAAGGTTGACAGCTGTCACCACTTCTTCTGGCAGAGAGTTCCATAGACCAATGATCCTCTGGGTGAAAAAGTACTTTCTCTTATTTGTTTGAGATCTAGCACCCAAAAGTTTCATGGAGTGCCCTCCTAGTTCTAGTGTTGTGTGACAGCTTTTCCTTATCTCCTTTGTCCATGCCATGTATGATTTTATAAACTTCAACCAGATCATTCCCTTAGGCTTCTCCCTGGTTGGAATTTCACCCAGCACCAGGTAAAGCAAGGTAAGACACTGGTTGATTTTGTTCTGGAGGGTGGAACTGGGTTCCGAGTGCCAGCTGTGCCAGTGTGTTTCATTTTGGAACCAGCCTCCTTCCAAAATTAAATGCCCATCTCTACTGCGGATAAATATACACATGACTCTTCTTCATATCTTTTTGTTATATGGGGGTAAGGCTAGGTTTTGGATGAATGGATAGGAGAGGGATTCTTATGTGCAAGATCCCTTGCCAGCTGCTTGCCTTTGAACGTCTGTTAACTCTTCTTAATTCCTTTCACAGGTGCAAAGTTATTCCCTTGCCAACTGAGTAAGTGCACCAAAAGGCCTCATTCTACATAGCTTATAGTGTCAGGTATGCTTTTACAGCCATCATCCCACCTGAATATTTTAGACTGTAACCACTGGCCACTGAGGGGAAGACTATAGGTCTCTCACTACTGTTTTGTAAGCTCCCGCCGATAACCCCAGCTCCTGCCAACCTGGCAGTTTGAAAGCATGTAAATGCAAGTAGATAAATAGGTACCACCGTAAAAAGTGGGAAGGTAAAAAAGTGTTTCCTTGCAGCCATGCTGGCCACATGCCATGGACTTGCACAGCACTGGCTTTTCCGGCTTGAATACGGAGATGAGCACCGCCCCTAGAGTCGGACGTGACTAGCATGCATATGTGGGGGGAACCTTTACCTTTACCTTTTAAATTGTCTTATCAACTATATCCTTGGGCCTATAACTGGCCTGTTGATGGGGATGTGCAATGCTATGATCTCGTTACAAGTCTGGCTCATCCCAAGTACAGATCCTTGCAGGGCAAAATGTTCCCAGATGTTCTCCAGTTCCTAACAAATCTGAAGCCCCCCTCTCAACACCATCACCTCATCCATGCATTGAAGCTTCTGAACTCTGCCTACCTGGTGGGTCTGGCACGAGGAACAGGCGGCACTTCTGAAAATGCTATCTTGGAAATCTGGAACTTCAATTTTCTTCCTAACAGCCCAAATTTAGCTTCCAGGACTGACTACTTTGCCTTCCCAATTTCATTGGTACCAACTTGTACCATGACCACTGGCTCCTCCCCAGTTCTCTCTAACAAACTATCTAGATTTCTTGTGATGTCTACAACCTTTGCACCTGGCAGGCAAGCCACCATACGGTTATCATGGACATCAAAAGTCCACCCCTCTGTGTTTCTAATAATTGAATCACCTAGTACAAGGAGCCTCTCTCCTGCAACTCTGTTTGGGATCACACCAAGGCTCAAAATGGCTTGCATATGGACACAGAGAGCTTAAAACCCATGGTTCCTTATCCATGACACACAAGTAATGTTCCTCTTAGTTTCTCCTAGGCTAGTTTTAAGGAACAATCTCCTGTCCTTGTGACCACCTAAAGAATGATGTAGTGACAAAAGCAGAATAAAGAAATGTCTATCCTGAGTCTGGAGACTGTAACATTTTATACAAATCTTTTAACGCATATAGGACTTTATAAACAGGGCAGGTTTGACAATTTCAGTGTAGTGTACAACATAAAATATTTAACATATCAAACACACAAATATGTATAATTATTATATATAAAATATATAATAAAATTGCTTTCTGTCCCATTTATTTTCCATTGATTTAACAAGCTGAAGTTCTAAAAAGTCTTTAACAGCTCTGACTAAGAAGCAGTTTCTAAAGATGAGAGAATTGGAAACACTTGCTCAGTTGCAATATCTGAATTAAGACCAATTATCTATGAATGGTGTTAAAATTCGTTTGCACATATCCAAACTAATGAAAGCCAAACATACAGTCAGATAAATGGTTCTGGCTGCATTCTCAGTCAAATACTAAGGTATCATGGATAGTAAGCATTTGTGTCAAGATAACAACAGTGGAACAGAATCTTCTGTACATCTCACTAATTTGTTGCAGTTATTTTGGCATGTATTTCTTCTGCTGAATCATTGACCAGTTCTGCAGATAATATCTTGTCTGCTTTTTAAATCAGGACCAATCCCCGAGTGTGCGTGCAGTTTTTTTATAATATGAGAATGGAACATAACAAAGGTTTCCTAATGACATACTTAAAAGTACCAGATGATTATCTGATTGTTAGTAACAGATGGTGCCAATGTAAAATTTAGTAAGCAAGACTACATTATCATTCATTGGAGTCACTGGATTTTTGTGAAAAATATTAAATACATCGCAGTGGGTGGGCATAATATTTCTCATTGGAATGACATAATAAACCTCCCTCCTATTTGATTAAGGAAAAAGCCAGAAGGTTTTGATTTCCAGTATCATGGGAGCATAATGCCGTAATTCCACACTAACAGATACTCTAAGATTATTCTTGTTTAATCTCCTCACCGCACACACACTTGTTTTGTTTGCTTGTAGGAAAAATACAGTTGTTGAGTGTCAAAAGTACCAAGTTTAAAGAAACAAAAACTAAATTTTGCAGAATTACACCCCAGCTGGATCAGCGTAAATCGCAAGAAGCTTCTGATTGTCTTAGAGTTAAAAGTTGCTTCACCTTCATATTCCCTCCTCTCTCTTAGATGACCTCAAGGGCACTGGCAGGAAGATGTACAATGTGATTGGACCAGTGAATCCATCTTTTTAAATGAGTATTATTTTAAAAGAAGAGAGATAACATTATCTTGGAAAATGTCCAGTATTAATCTCTGAGCTTTCAGCAAACAGAATAGTTGTCATTGTTAGAGTTAAGCTGAATGAAGGTCTCAGGGAGATCATCTGATTGTAGTGTAGATATTCTGTATCCTGCTTCCCCCCCATCTCTACCAAGTTATAAAACCATCTGACACATGAGGCAAGAGACTCCTTGTTCTGATTAGGCTGATGCCCACATCCATCCCACCCACTCACCCTGTCCTAATCTGATTTTGGAATGTGGCGGATTTCAGTGCACAGAGACAAGGATAATAGGAATTGAATTATTCACTGTGTCCCCTTTTCTCTTTGAAAAATAGTAACAGCATCAGAAAAAAGGCACCAAAATAATAGTGCATTTTTAAAAACAACCTTGAGGGTTGTATGCCGCGGTTTGGCCCCTCTCCCGCCTACCAGCTGGGGCTTTTTGACAGGTTGGGGTTTGGAGAGGGGGGCACCCATCCCCCCACACACCAACCTGTCAAAAAGTCCTAGCTGGTAAGCAGGACGAGGGGCCAAAGACAGAAAGGAGCAGTGAGGGAAAAAACCCTGCTCCTTTTTGCATTTTCCCCTCCCACTGACTTCCAGCTGGAACTTTTTGACAGGTCAGGGTGTGGGTGGAGGGATGCCCCCTCTCCAAACCCTTACCTGTCAAAAAGCCCCAGCTGGGAGGTGGGGGACAAAAGGCTGAACGGAGCAGGGTTTTCCCCTCACTGCTCCTTTCTGTGTTTCATGCCTCCACTCACTTCCCAGGTGAGGCTTTTTGACAGGTTGGGCTGTGGGGGGGAGGGATGCCCTCTCTACAAATCCAGCTTATCAAAAAAAGTCCCAGTTGGGAGGCGGAGGGAGGAGCGAAAGTCATAAACAGCATGGAAGAAAACAACCCTGCTCTGTTCAGCCTTTCACCTCCCACCTCCCAGCTGGGACTTTTTGACAGACGAGGGTGTGGGGGGGGGAGGTGTGTCCCCCTCTCTAAACCTGGACCTGTCAAAAAGCCCCAGCTGGTAGGCAGGGATCACAAGGAAGAAGCTCTGTTTGAATTTAATTCTGCCTCCTTTCTCCTTCCTTCTCCCATGCTCCCCCTCCTCCCAGGGTGGTTTTCTAAACAGGGAGTGCTGTGGAAAATGGGGACTGGCCCCACTACCCAACACACTCCCTGTCCAACCCCCCCAAGGAGGAGAGGGTGGCAGGGGAGAAAGGAGCAGTCAGGCAGGGAATGTACTTCTGCCTGACAGCTCCTTTCCTCCTACCCCTTGCCTCCCAGCTGAGATCGAGCTGTCAAAATCAGTTGGGAGGTGGTGGGGAGGAGGCTTTTGAATACCCCACCACACAAGCTAGAGTGCCGGTGCTATGGGGAATTAATTTCGTTTCATTTTGTTTTGTAAGTAACAAAATATTTTTGAAAAAAATTGTTACTTACGACATGAAATGAAATGCGGGGGGACGAAATGGGATGAAATGAAACACAAATTTCCATTTCGTGCCCATCCCTACTTTATATCTTTTGTTTCTTTAACCTTGCGGGCTCGCATATCTGTCTGGCCAACAGTCCAGCCCTTGCTCTTATGGCCCATGAAAGGGAAACAGCATTGTCTTTCCCATGAAGTTCCCTTTATTTACACACAGACACGCTTGTTCTTATGTTCCAGCTCTGTAATTGATTTGTGCTCTACTCTCCTGTGTAACCTTTCCAGTTGTGACAGCGATTAAAGTTTACCAACTGCCTTCGGTGACTGGAACTGTCAGAAAGTGACATGAGTGACTGATGTATTTGTGGGCCTTACCTTCAGGGGAGAAGAAAAAGCTGCCTCAAATCCCTGTCCAAACATAAGGCTTTCAAAGTTGTTGAAGGCCTGTTTGGTAAATAAATCAAAGCAACCAACAAAAAGCACTCCTGCACACAAAGCCATTCTTTTGGATCCAGAAAATAATGTTTCTTTGTGCATATATTTTACTTTTCCACATATTTGCTGCCAAACTCTCCCATTCTATTGTTAATTGTAGATATGTCCAGGCAATTTAAAGTTACCAATGCATTATATTGTTTTTAATGACTGAAGATCCAGAAGTAAGTCACAACTAGTGTAGGGTAAATGAATCAATGAAACTTATGGCCATGTTGACCAAATATCCACTAATCCAATGCTCCTACCGTAGTTGCGACTAGAAATAGACATGAATCACAATGAAGCACTTCATGCTGAATTGAATGTGCAGCACAATAGGCAGTGCATGTAACCTCCCCCCTTCCCATGGCTAGCTGGTCCACTCACCATTCTTTGCACACCACGAGGGTCTTCCTTCGCTGGCAGCATAAGTTCAGGATCCCCTTACCCACCAACTCAAGCAGCCAACCACTCATCGACCATGTTGGAAGAAGCCTTGTTCTTTTTTATTGGCTGGCTGACTAACTACTAGATTTCATCTGATGTATCAAGTAAGGCCTAGTAAGAACAGAAACTAGAATTAGGAGTTAAATTTTCTTCTGATGCCAGCAATCCAAATTGACAAATTCTATAAATTAAATATTTATTTATTAATTGTTACTTAATTTATTTAATCTTTGTACATTAGCAAACTAAATTACAGTGGTACCTTGTATAAAGGAATTAATTCGTTCCAAATGAAATTATGTTAAGCAAATTTTCCTTTATACAAATTCCCATAGGAATGCATTGAAAGCAGAGTAATCCCATTTTTATGTTGTACGGATTTTCCCCATAGGCAATTATGTTAAGCAAATTTCCCCTATCTCTGGAATTTTTTATGTTGTACAAATTTTCTGTTATACAAGCTGTCTGTTATACAAGGTACCACTGTATTATTACAAAGGCAAATATTTCTTTACTGAATGCAGAAAAATGTTTAATATTATGAAAAAAGTAAAACATGCTGATTAATGCATTGAAGTATCATATCAATAATGTAGTCAATTTGCCTGAATTTTGTATTGATTTAAGAAATTAATATTTCAGTAGGTAGGTTTTAGGTTTTCATGTTATTGCTAGGTTATAAATAATGCCAGGTAGGAATTTCCTAAGACAGCAAGGATAGTCAAACTTACATGCTTACCAGCTGTTTTCCTAGACAATGAATGTGATTAGAACCAAAGTCTATGAAATTTTACATTATGGTTAGAGATGGGCATGAAATGAATTTTTAATTTAATTTAATTTAATTTAATTCAATTCATTATTCATTATTCATTTTGTTAGCTAAAAAAATGAATAATAAACTAACTCATCAAAGAAAAATGAAACAAAGTGAATCAGAAATTTCTGTTTTGTTCATTTTGTTTTTCATTTGGGGGACACTTACCTTCCTGAAGCACCAAGTCCCAACATTCTCTTTGGCGCAGGGAAGCAAGCACCTTTCAGCTGTTTTTTTTTTTTTTAAAGCCCCAGCATCGCCTGGGAGCCACATGGTCGGCACTGTAAAATGTAAACATTCTTTTTTTAAAAAAGGACCAACCCGGCCCCGGGGGCCACACGCTTGACACTATAAATTTAAAAAATAAATATAAAAATTAAAAAAAAGGGTGCCGCCCCGCCCCTGAGAAAGTAAGCATCTCTCAGCTGTGTGGTGGGGGGTTGGGGGGGGTTGGGGAAACAGCCCGGCATCAGGGCTTAAAATAATTTTTTTTTTAAAAAAAATGTCCCGACCTAGCTTGGGAGCCACATATTCGGCACTGCAAATTTTAAAAATAAATAAATAAATAAATAATGGCACTGGCCTCCTCATTGTTGTCAGTCCCTTGGCAGCGGTGGTGGTGCCCTGGCTGCAGTGGCAGTCTCTGACGTCCTTGGTGGCAGTGGCAGTGGTCCCCCAGATGCAGCGGTGGTCTCCATCCAGGTAAGCCAAATCAGTTCACTTTGGTTTCGTTCATACAAAATTTTATTTTAAAAATTCATACAAAATGAAATGAACTGAGGGCCCTGCGAAACAGAACAAACCGAATCATTGGTTTTCTGTTTTGTGCCCACCTCTAATTATGGTAGCAAATATAGCAGTGTTTCCTTGCAGCCATACCGGCCACGTGGCCATGGACTTGCACAACACTGGCTCTTCAGCTTGAATACGGAGATGTGCACTGCTCGTAGAGTTGGACATGACTAGCATGCATGTGTGGGGGGAGCCTTTACCTTTTTATAGCTGTTTCCTACCATTTTTGATGAGCAGATAAAAAAGTAAAAAAAGCAAAGTGTTCTCCTTATATACCTCCCAATATTACACAATTTATTTATGTATTCTACACATTGCTTCCCCCAGCAAGAGGAGTACTCATTTTACCAACCTCAGGATAGAAGACCATGAGCCGACAACCTAAGATTGAATCCCAGGTTGTGAGCACAATTCTAGCTGCAGTACAGAAGTTTAAGCACTGCACCCTGAGATAAGGGATGCTTGTAGTTGAAAGGAAAGGAAAATATTTATTGAGCATTATAAATATTTAAATATCTGAAAAAATGATACACACAATCAACAGGACATTCAGCATACCATCATAATTCTATGCTACTTTGGGCATCAGATATCAAAGAACAATCATCATGGATTATCCTCCATAGGTTTTATCAGGCAGAGGGCATTTTAAAAAAAAACTATTTTATGTGTATGTGTGATAATACACTTAGAAAGGAGAAATTTAGTTTCTTTAATCTATTTATTTTAAACTTCTTTTGTATTTTAATATGCATTAAGGTTAAAGATACAGTAATTTAAACATGTTCTTGAAAAATATTATTTGTTGTTTTAATGTGCTTTTAGAATGCTATTAAGCTTTTTTTTTTTTTTTAGTTTTGGGTACAAACATGATTTTTATTCTTTCTACAGTTTAAGTTTGGCATTCAAAATATCTGAAGTTTCTCATACTTGTAAGATTCTTTTTCAATGGAAATAATGCCTCTAACTTTTTATAAGTTTTCTAGAAGGATTTTAAGTGTGCCTACTATTTTCTTCATACCTATAAGACCTTTAGATTTTACAACTCTGAAGTAATGTTGTGCATATAGAGTAAAGAAGTAATGCAGATAAATAAAGCTTGTAGAGTTAGACAAGCTGATGCTCCCTGGAATAATTGCAACAATTAAGACTTATACTTTTATACCCAATTGAATGTTGATTCGATCGTCTATGATTGTTGGGTTTCATTCTGGAATTAAGTCTTTACTGAGATAAATGCCAGTTTTGAGAAACACTTGTTTTTCTTTCCTAGGAGGCCTGTAAAATTTGGTATGATTTGGGAGTAAGTTGGGTTGCATGCATTAGCTGAGGTAACCTGACAAACAACATATACCACAGGGAAAGAACAGTTGATTTAAAATGGTAGACAAAGTAATGGAAGCTCAAGAGATATCCAGGTGCCAAGCCATTTGGGGCTTTAAATGTGATAGACTGATGCCCTCAGAAATGAGCTGGCAGCCCATGCAGCTGATCCAGCAAGTAGTCACAAGAGTCCTGCATTTAATCCCAGGGAAACCTCTCACACCAACATTTTGCATTGTTGGAGTATCCTTGCCTGCAGCATGTTAGAACAGTCCATGGAAATTGTAATGGGGGTGTGCATGACTGTGGCTAGGTCAAACAAACTGAACACATATCACAGTCCTAACTAGAGCATATGGTAGTGAATGCCAATGACAAAAACCACATTTCCCCATATTTTATTGGCATTCATGGGAATTACTGTGAAGAAACAAGTCTTCAGATTAAACTCTGTACCCATTCACTCTGAAAAGATATGAATTTAATAGTCTAGACACTATACATGAGCTGTCTCTGCTTTCCATTGTTACTCTTCCTGCACCCTGTAGGTTTTGCTTTCCAGTGCGACAATTAATCAGCTGCATCTTGAACATCAATAAGAGATACACAAAAGCATAATTTTCAGCACAGCATTTAAAGGCCAGCCAGTGAGGCATTCTATCAGGGTCTTCCACTACGTGGCATGTATGTTTTATTTTAGCCCTTATTCATGTTCATCTACCACTCAGCACCATTATGCTCCATACCTACATAAAGAATTCTTCCTGCTAGATTGCCGCAGGTAGATTGAGTGCAGCCTGAATCTTGCATAAAAGCTCCACAGGGAAATCAGTTAAAGACTGTAAAACTAATTTCTTAAAGCCTTAAGACTGTACTAAAGAACTGTGAGCTTCTAAATCATAAAAGAGTCCCAGCCTTCCTTTAGAACAGTAATTCGTGCTACCTATGACTATTTTTTAAATCTTTCTTCTGTACTCCAAAAAAGGAGGGGGGTGGAAATCATTGAAGAAAACTTTGGGAAGAAAACACTTCCGAGTTAATCTTATTTATATACCATACTGGCCCTATCATTAGGCAGAGTGGGGTGATCACCTCAAGGCAACAGATGATGGGAGGCTGAAATACATTGTTGCAGGAAACAACCCTGTACTAAGAAGGCTCCCCTGTGTCCCCCAAGATAGACACTTGTCTTCAGGTGTGGTGGATGATGTTCTTCCATCTTTAGTTCTAAAATCAAAAACTAATGTCTAGCATTGTCAGTAGCAGTTGATGTTATTCTCGTCTGCATCTTAACTAGAGATGGGCACGACTAGGGAAAATGACGTTTTCGAGTTGTCGTGTGTCGGAGGCAGCCCGTGTCAGCTCGTTTCTGTTTTTCGCGAAACTTCACAAAAAATAGTTGTTTCGTTTTTTGTTTTTTCATCTGTCGTTAAACTGGTTTGGGGGGGTAGCGGGCTCCTGGAGACACCTCTCTGGGGTGGGTGCCTCCGCTGGCCCGCTATAAAGGGAAGCGGGCTCCTGGAGGCACCTCTTTTTTGGGGTGGGTGCCTCCTATCCTCACCCGCTAGGAAGGGAAAGCAGGCTCCTGGAGCCCCTCATGGTATGGGGGTCTCCTCTCCTCACCTGCTGCTGCAAAAGGGCATGCATAGCCATATGGATATGCATACCAAGTTGCAGACAGAGACACAGCAGACTAGCAGAGGCACCCCTCTTTTTGGGGTGCCTTCCCTGCATCAGTCAGTGAGAGACAGGGACTCGCGGGCAGGGTTGGCAGCATGACACACATGCTGCCGAGCCGAGCCTGCAGAAGTCACCCAGGGCCACAAGTGACGGACTGGCAGACTCTCTGCACCCGCTGTGTCTCACCAAGAAGGGAAGCGTACTTGCGTGGTAGTGCAATGCAAGTACAGATCTGGCTTAGGGGACAGGGCTAGCGCAAGGGCTAGGGTGAGGCTAGTTACTGGTGAGGTTAGGGTGAGTATTGGGGTGCACCTCTGGGTGCCTTTCTGACCCACTAAGAGGACAGTGTACTGTGGCGTATGGGTAAGGAATCAAGGATTAGGGTTAGGGTTAGGGGGCTAGGGCAGGGTTTAGTGGGCTTTTGGCACATCCCAGAAGTCTCAGTGGCTAAGTGGCCATGCGATTGGGGGAATGGCTCCAAAAATTTGCATGGTCCACTCCCACATGGCCACTTGGCCAGCCCATCATTGCGCAGGTGTAAAAAAAATATAATAAAATAAAATCAATGGAGAGAGGACAGAGGAGGAGACATTTTGTTGCAAGAAAAACCCACTGCTACTGTAAAAATTCTGGCAGTTTTAGCAATAGCAATTAGCAAATTTCTGTGGTGCTTGTGTGTTTTTGGACCACGATTTCAAAAAAAGTATTGCGGTTGCCGTCCCATTTTGGATCCCCCGCCCGCACCGCATGGCATGGCAACTCGAGTCTGGCTGCCCAGGACAGGAGAGGGGGAGAGGCCGGGACCCCCCCCCAGAAACCACCCCTCTGGTAGGTGCACTCTGCACTCTGCAGGCATATTTTCGCCTGCTTTTTGGCCCGGGAATGGGGGGGGAGTTTTAAAACTTTTTTTCTGTGCCCCTTCCACTTGAATTGCGGCGGCCGCCGGCGAGTCCGGCTTGTTGCTGCTTGTGAGCCTGCGGCGAGTCCCACCACCAGAGCAGCCCAGGACAGGACAGGAGGAGAGGGGGGAGGCCGGGGACCCCCCTCCAGAAACCACTCCTCTGGTAGGTGCCCTGAGCCCTCAATCAGGCAGGCATATTTTCGCCTGCTTTTTGGCTGGGAATCGTTTTTTTGTTTTGTTTTTTTTAAATCTTTTTTTCTGTGCCGCTTGGCATCGCGGGATCGCCGTGATGCCAGGAGTGACAACAACAAATCAGACCCAATTATTCTTTAGTCAGTTCGAGTTCGAGTTCTGGCGGAGTAATTGTCGTTTCCTTTTCCGTTCCGTAACGGAAACGAGGAACGGAAACGGAAACAGGAATTCCGCTAAGTCGTGCCCATGTCTAATCTTAACATGTGATGTGCTTGCCCTTAGCACCAATCATGCAAGCAGCAGAAGACCTTTTGCTTCTGGTCTGTAACAATCCACATTCTTCTCGGTGTGCAAACAGTCACAGAGATAGGCGTGTGAATGGCCAAGTCAGTTGGCTTTTGTGCAGGCCCTGAAAACAACCAGCAGCAGAATGTTTCAGAGTGGAGTTGATGGACTGCCCTTTGAACCAATGAAACACAGCCTCTAGTACTCTGTGTTTTTAAAATGCTATTTGCTGCAAAGCCTCTTCAGGTAATTGTATCTCAGAAGCATTAAAGGTTGTTCAGTGATGCTGACTTTCTCATTGCATTACTCTGTCGTTGTTGTTCCATAGAAAGACCTATGCTTCCCGAGCCCCAGAAATAAACAGGTGAGACAACTTCAGGTTTGGGGAAATTGGTCCACAACTTTATTAATAACATATTCTCTTCAACTAGCATTCCTGAAACCTGTTAAGGGGACCTTATAATGTAGTTCCTTGTTGATCTTTTCCCTAACCAATTCCTCAAAACCAATAACTGACTTTAAATTTTTGGCCAACATGGCCTCCTGGGCTCCCAAAGATGGGATGCAGAAACCCCAAAGGAACCCCTCTAACAGGTATTGTGTTGCTGCTTTGCCAGGAGAGCTGCACAGCCAGTTCCTCAGAATGTTAATTCTAATTGGACTAGGTCCCTTTTGGAACCAAACCTGCTCCTGGAGGGGTCTTTTTGTTTCCATTGTCCTTAATGGGAACCCCGCCAGATTTGCCACTGGTGAAAGCTGTAGCTGTATGGGCGTGCCCACAGCCGGAGCAAATATGTTTAAACTTACATTAGTGTCTGTTATAGAACCCCTTGGAGTTAAATTTCCATCAGGCCAAACAGGGTTGAACCATCTGACCCACCGTGGGGCGGGCAGGGGCCGACTGCCATGATCTGTGAGCCAAGTAGCCACTGCCAAAGCATTCTGCGTACAACGGGTGGGCTGGGGACATCACCCTCATCCATAATGGCCCATAGGGCTCATCTCAGTGAAGACTAGGGTGGCGGGCCATGCACATAATGAAACCCTCGTTGTACTGTAATCAAGCAGATCCGACAAAGTCTAAATGTGCCTGGTGTATGGTATCCATATACTGAAGAAGTCCCCAAGCTCTCTCTGGGAGGGCTTTTACAATAATCTCAACATAAATTGAGTATGGTGGTAGCCAATTGGTCCATGTCCTTTCTGATTTATGCCTCCTAATCTTCTTTTCTTTGTCGTCTAGACTTTTAAAGGCCTCTTCCTTTATTTCCCTGTTTATAAGCTCAAAAATATTGAGGAAACGGCAACTGAGAACTTCTATCTACTATGGCCTGGGACAGGTGATCACCTAACAGTAGGGATTTGTCATCCTCAGGGAGCTCCATAGGAGAAAGGGTGGGCAGACCAGACGTGACAGTGTCAGCATGGACCTGCTGTGTTCTGTGTACTGGAAGTTAGCTCAGTCTGAGAAGCTGCCTCAACCAGTCCAGGTCCTCCAAAATCTGAGGTGGTCAGATTAACTGGGGTTTTGGGGTCCACCACCCTTGGTGGGGTTGGCCCACATATGGGGGTGCAAATAATGTGTGAGCTCTGACGGGCCCCATGGCCAAGCCCCTTGAGGCTGGCTGATAGTGTCTTGTGTAAGTGACTCATCATGTGCTGTTGCCCCCACTTCCATGCTGATACTTGTCATGGTGCAGCTTCTGCCAGCTGATAGGTCAAGGGCTGCTTCTATAGGGGATCGTTCCTCCTGCTACCAGTGAGGAGACTCCTGCCATGGTTGGGGGCTTGGACAGGCAGGCATGACAGGTACAGAAGTGGGTGATGAGGTCTGCCGTTGTGAGGATAAAGATGCAGACCTGGGCCATGCTGCTTCAGCTATTTCGCCTTCCAAAAAAGCAATACATATCATTAGTTCCCCCCATCCTGTGCAGCTCAGCCTTCTTCTGTGCCTTGGTACCCCTTACAGGCCTCCCCCCTGGACCTGTCTCCACTAGCCCTTGCACCCTCACATGCTCCTGTTCCAGTCAACTGAGCTTGTCCCAGGTGGCAGCATAATCTGGGAGGTCCTCATCTGATGAAGAACAGGATATCTCAGGAGAAGAGGGTTGCAAGGGGGCTCTCCTTTTAGCAGGGGACTTCCCCTTCATGGTACCCACATTTTTCTTGGGTGCCATAGTGCTACCTGGTGCTACCTATTGGGTGCCGCAAAGGGTTCCACAGGTTAGATGAAATAGTGCAAGCTCACAATCTCTCCAAGTGGGGTCTGCTGCGAAAAAACAATGCACAGATGTGCCAAGTAAAATGTTCCCCAATAGCACACACATGTGCAGCTGGGCTCCGGTCAGCCAAGCAGTGACCATCCTAGCATCCAATGGGCTGGGTACCAAGAGCCCCTCCCTCTGAGCCACTGACAGACTCAAACAGCCAGGTGGCTGCAGAGGAGAGATTGAATATAAGGATGCTCAGGCCTCCTGGTCCGCTCCCAAGGCTGAGCGGTGGGGGGGAGGGCTGCTCAAGGTACAAATCCCTGGGCTAGCCCAACAGAATGATAGCCCCTGGGAGGAGAGCAAGCTGCCCAGTGTCACCTTGCCTTCGGGCCCAGTTGGGCCAGTTACCCACCCTCCCCAGGAACAGCAAGTATATCAGGTGCATCATTTCGGCGCCACTGGGAAGCAGGTGCTGGCTGGTAAGTCTTTCCTATCCTATCCCCAAAGGTCCCCCTAAAATGACCGGCCATGCAGGAGGTGCGCTTGGCATTCCCCCCACCCACACTACCTACCTCCTTCACTATCCCTTCTTAAATGAAGCCTAACAGCGTGGCTCAGCCAAGGCACGGACCAATCACCTTGGTCCCAGCTCCTTCCCACTCTTCCATCCTCCTCATCACTGCCAAATGTTGCCTGCTTCCCTGCAGGCAAAACAAGGGGGGGAGCTTGCAGTGCACTGCCTGAACTGGCACTGCTGACGGGTTCACAGCAAAGAGGCCGAGGAAGGGAGGGAGCTGTCTTATAAAGGCTCCTGTCCCTAAGCAAGTATCCGGATTGTCACAAAACCTTCGTGACAAATGTCCGTAGCAAGCGGGCAAAAACGCACCACCCCTGAACTGTCCAGAGCTGCTCTTCTCTTCAGGCAGTCTTTCTTTAAATTACTGGTTGGCGAGGAGGTTTTTACAGGGATTATTGTACTCTACTGATTTGCTGGTTAATATTGCTCTTATTTATAATTTTAATATATTTGTTTAATTCTCTCCTTCACCCATCTAGGTTCTTTGTGCCAAGGGAAGCAAGACCTGAGTCAGGGAGGTGAAGTTGCTGATGTCTTTAAAGATTCTGTGACAGAAAATAAAGCTTTGTTCCATTTTTGCTTATCCTTTTGCATGACAGCTCCCATAATGAACCAGCCAAGTTGGTCTTGGGCATGGAGCTGAGCCCCCTCAGCTTATTATGCTGTGGGACTTGAATATTCATGTTTAGAAGTTGAGACATAGCGAGTTTAGAACTGTCCTCGCTGCTCTTTGGTTGGCAAAGACCTTTAAAAAAAAAGATGAGCTTCTAACAACTGAACTGGACACCTTAAACAGAACACACCTTGTTCTGTTTTAATTATTTCTTATAAAAAGTGGTCAATAAGACAACTGAAGAATCTGTAGGACGTTCCATTTTTCACCTGGTTAGACTTCCAAAGATACCTGGGCAGATGAACCCCCTCATACTGTACTGTTCCCTTTTAAATGTCTAGTAATCAGATCTTGAAAGGCATAAATTAAAAGTAATATTTTCCAATTGCTACATTCCAGTTATGAGTTTCATCTCCTGAGATATCTCTGAGGCCTATAATATAATATATGCTTCTTGAGCCAAGAGTTTCAGCTCATCTTATTTGATTCTTGTGCTCTGTGCATTGGTAGAGACATGAGAGACCATGGTCATTCCCTTCAGCTGTTTCCTTCCTTGATTTATTGATTTTTTCTTTCATCATGCCAGTATTTCATATGTCACCACATTCTTAACCTTTGTATTTTGTATCTTCCTGTTTTCTGGAATATCTTCCTACCCTGCAGTATTCATTTTAAAGTCCTACTACACACATCTCCCCCTCTAAACTGCAACCTATAACATACCAGGAATCCAAAGTCAAATCTTGATATGTTTTCATTTTAAATGTTAATAATGAGTCTAGCCCCCATTTTCTAATGCTTAGCTTCTACTACTTAATTATATACTGAACTGAAAAGCCAGCATTATAGTAAAATGTTTCAAAAATAGAAAACAGGCCTGTGCAACAAAAATACATCTGAAATTATTTTTATATAAAGCTTGCTCCAGGCAGAAGTCTTTTTTGATGTAGTCAGTGGATTTTCCTCACTATAAACCCAAAGAAATGAAAAGCAACACTTCTGCTGTTGCTTAGCATGTCAACAGTAGCTTCAATCTTTCTCTTTTAAAGTATGGATTTTCATTTCTCACTATGAATGATATTTTTGCAAAGATTCTGGTGAATTAGTTTTTTTAGCTCTAGTTATAATTAATATGATCTAAGAAGGAAAAGAAGCTGTGAATTCAGAGCCCAAGCAGTGTTTTAATTTCATCGTAGTGGCAAGATTTGCTACAAACCTATGTTCCCTTGTGGAATAATGTTTTATTCCCGCTGAAGCCTATTCTTTCCATGAGTCATTCCTTTTAACTGGATTAAAATTAACACCATCTCTGCTTCTTTATGTATTGTAATTCCCAATGCTGCATAGAAAGAATTGATTTAAACACACATACACAAATCTCAGACAGAGATGGCTCTGAGCTTAAATGTTTGGGTTATGGATCTGTAGAGTTATTGCTAGCTGTCACTGACATACGTTGAGGATCACCAACAGTTGCTCTCAGTCAGCATTTTTTAACATGACATGAATGCAAGCTGTGTGTACTCAGCTGTGTGTGCTATGAAAAATCGGGTGGAAAATCTCCAGGCCTACAGCAGCACATGGCTTGGCCAAATACATCAGACAGATCCTTAATTCAGTCTGGAATCCCATCCTAAGTGGAGACCAGTGCCAGATGCTTCAGAGAAAAGTGTAAATCTTCTGTAATTGACAACAATATAATAACAAGCTGGGGAAGAAAATTCCACCCAAACTCTACTTATCAGTAAGCATAACCCTGAAGTGTGAAAGTGGATAATCTCTTTATGTCTATGGATGTGTCCTCTTTGTCTATGCATGCATTTTTAATAGTCATGTTCAGACATTATTGAATCCAGTGCTAGACATGGGCACAACTCGGCAAAATTTTTGTTTCCGTTTCCATTTTTCGTTTCCGTTACGTAACGGAAATGGTAACGATAATTAAGCCATCAGAACTCGAACTCAAACCGAAAAAAGAAAAATTTGGTCGGGTTTTTCATTTTCGTTTGTGGCATCATGGCGATCGCGCAATGCGAAGCACAGAAAAAGTTTTCAAAAGTTTTTTTTTAAAAAAACCCGACTCCCGGCCAAAAAAGCAGGCGAAAATATGCCTGCCTGAGGCTTTGCCACCTACCAGAGGGGTGGTTTCTGGGGGGTCCCCGGCCTTTCCCCCCTCTTCTCCTGTCCTTGGCTGCTTGCACCCGGCGGGGGGGGGGGTTCCCCCCCCCCCTTCCCCCCCCCCCCTGCGGTGGGGGGGGGATCCAAAATGGCGACGGCAATTTTTCTTTTCAAATCGTGGTCAAAAAACACACCAAATCACCACTGAAACATGTGAAATTTATTTATTTTAAATGCCTGAATTTTAATAGTAGCAGCAGTGGGTTTTTTATAGCAATAAAACGTCGTATTGATTTTATTTTATTTTATTTTATTTTTTATTTTTTTAGACCTGCCCATTTGGGCTGGGCATGGGATGGGACCATGCAAATTTTTTGAACCATTCCACCAATGGCATCACCAGGTTTTTGACTGACACTTCTGGATGTCTCGGAGGGCATAAAAAGCCGAGGCACCTTCCAGAAATCGCAGTCGGGTGTATGGATGTGGTTGAGGGAGGAGGGCTGGCTGCTGGTGCTGGTGTGATCCGATCAAGATTGAGGAGGGAGGCTGGAGGCTTTAGGATTTAAGTTAGGCAGGCAGGGAGGGAATTGAATTTAGAAAATAATTTCTTTGATTCCCTGCAGCTTTGTCTGCTGAAGGGAATAGCAGTTTATTCTTTATTTCTTCTCTGGCAGTTTGTGAGGATTTTTTTTTCTGATATTGGATAAAGGGGGAGGTTCGACTGGGAGTGGGAGGTTATTTTAAAAATATATTATATACTACCATTTATTTTCTATTTTCCGAACTTCAATTTGCTTGCACACACACACATTTGGTGTGCAAGCCAAGAACAGAACCTCTATCCTAAGTGATATCCTAACTGCCCACTCGCCCGCCCACCCGTGGCATCCTGCCACCACCGCCCTGCCCGCCGCCTAGGGTGCAAAAACACCTAGCGCCGGCCCTGATTGCGGGACGCCCCTATGCTCTGGGAAGTCAAATCGCGCTAAATCACAGTGGAAACGACAAACGACAAACAAAACGACGAAACGACAATTTTTTGAAAAATTTCACGAGAAACGGAAACGACCCAAAATGGACCCATTCTGACAAACAAAAACTCGAAATGTCATTTTTTTCTGGTCGTGCCCATGTCCATCCAGTGATATTCATATGATGTAAGACGAGCACACAGCCCTGACCCTCCCCTCCCCTCAGTCATCATTTTTCTTCATGCAATCAGTTTTGAATCTGAAGAGGAAAGTTTCATGGTTAGATGGAGACTCTCCATGTGCACAGGAACTCAGATTATCCATGATTCTTTATTGTATGAAGAATCTCCATCCAAGCATGAACCTTTCTTCTTCAGTGTCATTGTTGGTTGCATGAAGGAAGCAGCAATGGAGGAGGCAGGGCTAGATGTCTCTCTTTACATGTATTCAGAGCACTAGATTTAATAGGGTGTGTATCTATACCATATGAGTCTATATGAAGGATCATTCTGTGTCATTAATTTGAAGTGCGCTTTCTTAAACAACAGTTTTACATACAGTAGAACCCCCGTATCCACTGATTCATTATCCACGGTTGGCAGAGGAAAAATAAATAAATAATTCAGCAGCTGCGAAGCAAGATACTGTCACAAAGAGCAGCTGTAAAGCAAGCTACTATCACAAAACAGCAGTTTTGGGGACATTTTGGTGTTCTCTCTTATCCACGGTTTTCATTATCCATGGGAAGGCTTGGAACCAATCACCAGTGGATACTTGTGTAGCAAATGACTGCCTAATCATGCAGTTGTACAACAAAATATGTTTGATCCATTCACTTTGAAGATCCATTTTCTCTCGCTCTTGAAGCATGCTCTTAATATCTCCCATACCAAAGGGAACGGTCATGCTCAACTCTAAACCCTGCTTTTTCATTGGTAAGTAAATTACTAGAAAGGCTGTTCAAGACAGTATGCAATGCTAGGACAGTCTATTCAGTGTTTCCGTATGTACCCTTTACATTATCTGAAGTACCTTTCCCTTTGGAACTTGATAGCATGCTTGGAGACATTTGCTAGCTGGGTGTTCTACATGGAACATTCCTCCAGATAATAGCTTTAATATGAAAAAGGAAAAGCAAATATATTCTTATCTTGAGGCCTTTCGTGGTTCTGTCATGCTCATTACACTCCTTTCAAGAGATGATGTGCGTTTACCAGAATATCTTCACCTACTGCAATTATCGCTGTTAAATATCGGTCCTAGATTGGGTGTTGAAAGTAAAGGTGACCCTTGGCAGCTGTAAACAAAAAGGCCTGGTGTCATCATCATCTGGCATGCTGGACCAAACAATAAGGCCCATAGTCCCAATTGAGCCTGCCAAGCATCCTTTCCTGTTTAAAATACGACTGCCCTAGAAGTCTCAATATGTCTACGTTATTGCTGTAGGACAACCTACATGCTGCTTGCCAGTCAAAAATGCAACAGAAGTGAAAAAATAAGGAAGGCAAAAATGTTGTAGCACCCTAAACACTAACTACATTTTAACATGAGCTTTTGTAGAAAAATTCACAAAATGGTCTTAATATAAGCCAATGATTCTTTATTAGATATAAAATAGTTGCATCAACCATAGTACCTTAAGATTGCCAAGATACAATGGCTTCAATACAATGCAAGAAAGTTCACATTAAAATATAGCAGTTAGTCTCTCAGCTGCCACAATAATTTTTGTCTTCTTTATTTTATTTTATTTCCACTTCCATTTTGGTTTTGCCTCACTTGCTAGCACATGTGCTATCTCTAACACAAAAGTAACACAGCTACCTCTTCTAAAACTTCATTCCGCTGCTAACAGCCAGAAATCAGAGAGGGAAGGAAATTCTGTGATAAGGGTATTTGCCAGTTGTTGATAGATTAAAACATGAAAAGGTAGCTTCAGGTGCAAGCCAGCTTGAAGGTCAAACTACACCACTCATTAAACATGTAGTTTGCACATGTCTGGAAACAGAAGGCATACATTTAATATAGATTAAATAACATTAGTTATGTAGCAGACAGTATGAGATTCACAGTGATTCACCCCCATTTGCATTGACTCCATGTATCCATTTAAGATTCAGACAATGCAGACAAAACATAGTTAGAAACAAGAACTCCCAAAGCGTGAATACTTCAACGTTTTAGCATGAACACCTCCAGTACCTTACCAATAGCCACACCTCTCCTTATATTATGATTTATCAACATGGGGTAAACATTTATTCCATTTTGTTGGCTTAGGCACACAGTTCTGTGGAGTTACTGGAATTCCTTCTAACACTGAATGATCCATAGTGTTTTATATGGCCGCTAGTAAACAATGCTTTGGGATAATCTGTGACACTGGTCCAGTTTTGTCATGGACAGCCACCAATTTCTAAGGCACTAATTAACCTGGAATGAATCAAGATCTGTAACAGTGCACTATATCTTTATTTTCTGAATACATAATGCTCTGTTAGGGGTGTGGTCTGTAGCAGTTCTGATTTTCTGGTATTTGGGATCTTAAGTGAACATGGGAAGTGTTAAGACTTTCTGTTGAAGGGAAGCTTGCTGCTCTTGTTCTTGTTACTGTAAATAATTAAAATATGTATAGTTTTGTTATAACATTAAAATGAATAAAATGAATGCATGGAGTGCAGTGGTTCCCAACCTTCAGTCCCCAAATGTTCTTAGACTAAAACAAGCCTTCCCAAGTAGCTGTGCTGGCCAGCATTTTGGAGAGTTGTAGTCCAAGAACACCTGAAATACCCAAGGTTGGGAACCAATGAGTTAGTGGAAGGCTACTCTCTCTTTCCCAGCACCAGGGTAAGGCAATATTCACCTAGATGGCAAAAAAAAAAATCTCCAGGTGCATGCTGGCAGCAGCAGCAGCAGCAGCAGCAGCAAGGCAGCTGTTGATGGGAGTGGTGGTCATCACAGGTAGAAGAGGATGGATGGCAGTAGGAGCTTCACTGCTTCCCGCTTGTGCCTTGCTGCCTGGCCATCCCTGTCTAATGCAGGGTGTCCAAGATATTTTGAAGCCAAAGGCAGAATAGGAAATGGTGTCATTTCTTCACCAAAGGCAAGGGTGTGTGTGTGTTGTGCCGTTACAGTCATGACTGACTCTCCATGACCCCATGTCCATGGAGTTTTCTTGGCAGGAATACTGGAGTGGCTTGCCAGTTCCTACTTCAGGCGCCTACAGCACCTGGTATTCCCTGGTGGTCGCCCATCCAAGTACTAGCCAGCACTGACCCTGATTAGCTTCTGAAATCAGGCGAGATCAGATGTGCTTAGGGCATCTAGGCCATCAAGGCAAGGGTACATGATACCTAAAGCAAGACACTTAACTTTAATAGACAAAGCAGGCAACCTCACAAGAACCACTCCCCAGGTTAGGGAAGAAGAACATAAATTGCACCAGACGAGTAACCTCTGTAGCAGGTCTACTGCTTGAAGCAATCATTTAACACCACCTGATTGCTGGGACGGCACTGATGTGATGGAATGTGCCCTGCCGAAAACAAATCAGCAAAATGCCCATGAAGATGCAGGATGGTATTAGTAACCTAGGGACAAAATTCCTTGCAACATGGTGCAGTTTTAGTGAAATATGGCAGAACATGAAGTCACACTGCAGTGATTGCTTCAAGTGGTTTTGTATTCTTTCTATAATATGACTCATTCGACTTCATAATGATGGGCTCACATTGCCGCATTTGCAGGATCACAGCTGTAGGTCCATCTGAAATGCTTGCTGTTGCACTCAGGAGCCCCACTTCCTGGCCGGGACAGATCTTCCTGCCTTCTTACTATAAAGAAAGCACTGACAACTTACAATGTTTTTAAACTCAAGAGCATTTTGAAGAGTCAGTTATCATGCAGTGCAGAAGAGAAATTTATTCTAATGTAATATTATCTATATTGTGATGCTTTATATTGCTGTGCTCTATATTGCTGCATCTTCTACATAATGGTTTGGAAATGAAAATCAGAGATGGGCAGGAAATGAACCATGAACTAAAAAAAATTTCTGATGAACTAGGCTGATTTTGTGGTTCATTTCATGACCCAGTTCATGGATCCTATTTTACTGAAGCAAAACAAACTGCCAAACTTTCCCCGTTTTAGTGCTTTGCTTTGGCAAAGGGGGATACCTGCCAACCCCCTTCTCACTGCCCTCATTGGCTCGCCTACCTGCCATTACCACAGCCTTGCTATGGGAGCCATCTTCAGAGGCCATGGGACTGGCTTCCCTGCCAGGAAAAACCATGCTGAAGCCTCTGAGAATTTGCCTGCCAGTGAGCTGGGCAGCACCTCAGCGGCAATGCTCAGGTCCAAGAAGCTGGGCCATTGCTGTGCCCACTGCTCAACTGATAGGCAGGCACATGCTCAAAGACAACACCTAGCTTCCTTGCCAGGAACCTGCCACTGCTTCTGAGCATGCAGATGATGAAGGTGGAGACGGTGGGAGCAGCGAGCTCATCCCAGCACAAACTAGAAAAATAAACTGCAAACAGTTTCATTCCCCCCACAAACCACCATTAACCACTGGTTGTCTGATTCATGCCCATCTCTAATGAACAAATCTCTACAAACTAGATATCCCCTATTTGTTGTTGTGTCGTTACAGGGGAGGGATTATGTCTGTGTGTTCTCCAAAGATCAGCTATTCCAAGTAGCCTCACAGGAAGCATCCTGTTGGAGATGGCAGTCTCATTGGGTGGCATGTCCCCCCCCCCCCATGAGATGACTCCAACTCAATGCTTGCCAGTTTAATTAACTAAGTTGTGGCTTTTTAAACTCCAATTTTACTCCAATTTACTTCAGTTATTCCTGAGGGGACCATTCTGCTTAAGAATAGGTACACAATACTGTTTGATGCAATAATGTGATCAAAGCAAATAATTAACTCTGGTTTCATGGCCCTTCTTTCCATAATCTATCTGAAAATTGTGGTAAAATGTAAAACTTATTTTCTTTCCATTTATCAGATAATCTAAACATCTGAATTATCAAAATTTAAATTGCTTCTCTCACTCCAGTATGGTTTAGTCACCTCTAAGGGCTGGTGTTTTTGTTATGTAACCGTAATAGTACCAATTCAAGGTAAGTGAGATGTGCCACGCATTACTCCAAGAGCTTCTATGGCCTAGTGGGATCTGAAGTCAGATTTTCTGAGTCCTAGTGTGTCACTCTACTCACTGCATCATACGGGGTATCTGTATAAGGGCTGTGTGTGTGTGTGTGTTGCGTCGTTACAGTCTTGACTGACTCTTTGTGACCCCCATATCCATGGAGTTTTCTTGGCAGCAATACTGGAGTGGTTTCCTACTTCCTACTCCTGGTATTCCCTGGTGGTCGCCCATTCAAGTACTAGCCAGGCCCGACCCCGCTTAGCTTCTGAGATCAGGCGAGATTGGATGTGCTCAGGGCGACAAGGCAGCTAGATTCTCCCTTTATTTTCTCCTAAATAACCATAATCTTGTCACCTGCAACTATTTTTTGAGTATGGGTCTAGTATGAATATAGTTCAGTGAGTTAGGTATTGGACTGTGGAGCCAGAGGTTAGGAGTTGAACTCCCCACTGTGTCTCCCAAAAGAGTCAGCCTGTGACTCTGGGCAAGCTGCACAGTTCAAGGAAGGGAGTGGTAAACCCAAGCATCCTGAAAAAGGGTCACCTTAAGTCAGATTGACTTGAAAGCTCACAGTTATTGATTATATAGATATTGGGATGTCTAAAGGTATATTAACCCCCATTGGGTTTCCTGAGAAGGCTTAATCTGAATATGTGAGGAAGGGGAAAAGACCAGGTACTTCGTTCTCTGGTGGCATTGTTTATGAATGGAACTGAGAGTCTCTCTTCATGTGAATCCTCTCTATGTAAGCAGGTATCCTGAATATTCTGGGTCTCCAATCAAAGGGAGAGCTACCACATGTGGAAGCCTGGCTCCTCTTCAGGCTGTCATCCTCCATCTGTGGAGAAGAACATGAGAGGAGGGCAGTTGTGGTCCTCTTCCCCTCTCCACAGGTTCATATTTGCTCTTAGGGCTATAAGTGCAGACTCCAAGTCTTTACTTGATCTCTTTGCTTAGAGTAAAGACATCAAGGAAAAGTACTGTATACTGTATATGGTTCTCCTTCTCATTTCATACCTGCAGCGTGCCTGTAAAATGAACTAGACTGTGATAGGCTAAGTGGGCTGTTTGAAGGTCACTCAGTGGGGCGCTGAATCTCAGACATTGTTCTTTACTCTTGCCGTTTCCTGGGCTTTATGTTACTGCAGGCACTGTTTTTGCAGGTGGGAAAGCTGGTCAGCAATGGCACCTTCCCCTCTAAGCAAACATTCTTCTCCAGGGCTTGGATAAGCTGGGCTATACTGTATGCAGCAAATTCAGTTAGCGGTTCCCAAGGGTCCCATTAACTGTTAACCAAAGGAAAAAACTATAAAGTTCCTCTGTATGAGGAATTAGGTTGACTCGTTAAGCTTTCCCCATGCCGTGGACAACAAAGAAACGTTCACATGCAGTAAAGGGAGACAACCTTTCAGTTTACAGCTGCCCGGCCAAACTCATATCCCTCATTCATGGGTAAGAAAATGAACCTTGTTTTCATCATGGTGATTTTCCTTTGGACATTTCCATGGTATGCCATTGGGGACCCTGGGTTCCACACCATGTTTCTCCCTTCCTGTTAGCTGTGTGACTCCCTTCATAACATGGTACATGGCTCACGCTGAAATGCTGAACTCATTCTGCCCTGAACACGACTTGGAAATGTAAGGCTATTAGCACTTAAACAGAAGGTAAATACGTTTTCCATGAAATGATCCCAAAGGTAAACTGGCTCCGAAAGCCGAAATCACAAGTTGCTTTGTAAATGTTCTACAGCATATGTAATTGGAAATTTGGCTTAAAAAAAGAATAAAATGACTTGAGGAATGGGTAGGGGTGTTGATCTGGCAAGTGGAAATAAAATACAAGGGCTTCCTAACTAGCTCTGAAGTGATAACTTTAAAAAGAGGGATATAATACAACTTTAATGGCAGGTTTTGGCTGAGTTTTCCATACTTGGTTTTATTCCTCTTTTGGAATTGCTCCCAAAATGCAGTGTTTTCCCTCTGAGATTGCAGTAAAGCTAAAGTAAGGCTGGATTTCTCTGTGGAAAAATATAGTCCAGATTGTTTCTGGTGCATGCAGTTTATATGTAGCTAATTTATCGCTTGACACAAAAATTTCATTGCAAACCCCATTAGCTGAAGAAAGTAACTGCCTAAAGTTTCAGACTCAGGTGGACAGATCCCACCTGGCATCTTTAAGAACATTTGCAGCGCCAGCTCTCATTTTACCTCTTCACATTATTTGGAACATTATTTGGGAGAGGCTTATGAAAGGCATTTCTTTCTTTTTCTTTCTTTTTTCTTTTAAAAAAACTCACACATGTTAAGTGCACAGCTATATCAGAAGCAATCCAAGAAAGCAAGAGGGAATGAAATAAGCAGGGGTCTATGACTAAACAGGATCAAATAAATATCATCCAGATGGCCATGGAAGAGGGGATTGAGTAGGAAAATAAAAATGGAATGGTCTCCATAAATGTTACCCTTGATTAGCAGCTAGGGAGAGAGGATCTCAGATGAAGCAGATGGCTTTTTATTCCCACACTGGTGGTCATGGGACTTGCATGCTCCCCCAAACCTTTTTAAAGATTTAGAGGGATCCCAGTGGATGTAGATCTACAGTCTTTAGGACAGGAAAGAGTTGATGGACTCATCTGAGCAGCCTGTAGTTCACAATTGGTTTGTCTTTTGATCCCAGAACCTCTGGTTTGCACTGGTCCAAGAGAGACACTTTGCTCTTTTACTTCCGGTGTGAAAAAGAAACACTAGCAGTGGTGTGTGTGTGTGTGTGGTTGTGGAAAGATGGAGAAAAATGCACAAGAGAACCAGATTTTTATATTTAATAAATTTCCAGTAATTCGGAATTGAGGGCAATGGAAGTGAAATTCTCTCTGAGAGGTTTCTAAAGTTTCCAGGGTGCCAGTCAGGATGCCTATTTTGAAGGATTATAATATTTTTTATGCTTTTCCCCTTTGTCATATACAGGGGTACCTCAGATAACAAATGTAATTCATTCTCTGAGGCAATTTGTTATCCGAAAAAAATGTTAGCTGAAACACGGTTTCCCATAGGAATGAATGGGAAACCAATTTGGAACAGAGCCTAGGAAAATGACACAGACACCTGGATTTTTGCTCAGAAATCTTTGTAAAGTGCACTTTAAAGGTACAGATGTGATGAAACCCAGGATAAATCTTTTTTACCAATGCATGCTAGAAATTCTTTATCCGAGGCAGCTCATAGGGAAAATTCGTTATCCGAGGCAGCCCATAGGAATATTTGTTATCTGAGACAGCCCATAGAGAAAATTCATTATCCGAGGCAGACCTATATCTAGAAATTAGAGATGGGCACGACTTAGCGAAATTTTTGTTTCCGTTTTCGTTTTTTCGTTTTTGTTACATAACGAAATGAAAATGAAAAACGGTTCAAAAATGGAACGAAAACGGAAACAAAACGACTAATTTTGAGCCAATTTTCGTTTTTCGTTACTGGAAAAGCACTTAATGGAGCTAAATGGGAAGAAACGAAAAAAATTTTGTTTTCGTTTTCGTTTTTTGCTTTCGTTACGTAACAAAATGAAAATGAAAAATTTTGAAAATTAGCTCACGAAAACGGAAACGAGCCAAAACGGACCCCTAGACAAAAACGAAAACGAAAATGAAAAATTTTTCTGAGTCGTGCCCATCTCTACTAGAAATTATGATTCATTATCTGAGGCAGCCGATAGGGAAAATTCGTTAGCTGACGCAGCCCTATACCTGGAAATTGCAATTAGTTATCCGAAAAATTCGTTATCAGGGGCATTCGTTATCTGAGGTACCACTGTACTTGTATAATGCAAATTGTTCAAAGTGTCACTATCCATGTTCCCCAATAGCATATTCCTATAATTAAAGAGATGGAATTTCCCTAGCCAATATGGGAGTCGAGGCTCAGGGTGTGACTACACAGCATGGAAAATATGGTTTGGTCTGTTGTGTATTCACAGTTTATCAAACTATCCTAACAGTTTATCCAGACAACAGTTTGCAGGCCCCAGCAGGGCAGAGGTTGAGAATTCTGTTTGCAACAGCAGAAGCTGCCCTGAAGTGCTGACAAGGTATTAATTGGCAAATTCCATCTCTCTCTTTGTTATATAATTCTTTTGCCCTACCAAAACTCTGTTTTAGCAGGTGTTGAAACTCCCCCCCCAAACTGACACTTTGTTGAAACAAGGGGCGCTTGGTTGAGGGAAACTGATACCCCACGGGAATCTCTTTACATCAGAGCAGCAAACACATTGGACAACAGTGGACAAATGTCATGTCAAACCAATGAGAACAAATTTAAACCACTCTTGCTCACTGAACAACAAAAAAGACAATTCTCTACTAGAGATAGACATAAATACTGGTTTGTGTTGGTTTGATGGATGGTTGAATCGGTATTCTGTGGTTTGGGGCTCTGCTCCCTCTGGCAGGTGGCCACTCAGAAGAAGCACCCCAGCTTTCCTGCCCTGTCTCCTCTGGGTGCTGGCTCAGAGTGGGCATCTGTGAGAAGGGACAGGTCAACTAACTACAGAACACCTGTTCAGACATCTTCCAAACTGGATTGAACCTCCAAACTGACAGTTTGTGCCCATTTCTATTATCTACTCCCCCCCCAAGACTATTCCATAACAGAATTCCTCACATTGAAATTTACATTGTTTAGACCGAGGAATTTAATTTGAATTCGCATATGCCCAATACAATGTAAATTATAAAAGGCCAATGTAGCCTTGTAGTGATGGAAAACCTAGGCAGCATCTTAAAGAGCAGAGACATCACTTTGCCAGCAAAGGTCTGGATAATCAAAGCTATGGTTTTTCCAGTAGTCATGTAAGGAAGTCAGAGCTGGACTATAAATAAGGCTGATTGCTGCAGAATTGATGCTTTTGAGCTGTGGTGCTGGAGGAGAGTCTTGAGAGTCCCCTGGACTGCAAGGAGATCAAACCTATCCATCCTGAAACAAATCACCCCTAAATGTTCACTGGAAGGAAAGAATTTGAAGCTGAGGCTCCAGTACTTTGGCCACCTCATGAGGAGAGAGGACTCCTTGGAAAAGTCCCTGATGCTGGGACGGTGTCATCAATGCAACCAACATGGATTTGACCAAACTCTGGGAGGCAGTGGAAGACAGGACGGCCTGGCGAGCTCTGGTCCATGGGGTCTCGAAGAGTCGGACATGACTGAACGACTGAACAACAACAAATGTAGTCATCCCTAAGGTAAGTGACATAATGCTTATCTAGAATGCTTTTCACAACTTACTTTGTGATATAGGGATGTGGGGATCTGCTAGTTTTTCTTTCTCATTCAGATGTTTTAAATCTCAACTTCTGTCGATCCATTTTACAAGGAGGTTTTCAATTTTTGATTCATCCATGCCAGATAAATGAATCTGCTTCAGTGTCCCAAGCATGGCTGAATACAAGTGCTCAGACTCCTT
Organism: Phrynocephalus versicolor; assembly: GCA_023846285.1. Lineage (NCBI taxonomy): Eukaryota > Metazoa > Chordata > Lepidosauria > Squamata > Agamidae > Phrynocephalus > Phrynocephalus versicolor. The sequence continues at coordinate 26,792,224 of JAHTLZ010000240.1, forward strand.
CAGTTGGTTGAATGGTTCTGCCACTTCTTTTTCCCTTCTCATCTTCATTTTCTAAAATCTCAAATTATTTCCTTCCTTTCAAATTATGTTTGAAAGTTCTTTTATAAAATGAGTTCTCACCATCCTTAATCTGGATCACATAACCAAATGTTTTCAACAAGCCATGCTTGAAGAATTGGCATGAAGCTGGGTTTCACTTAAAGGGGATTTTTTTTTAAGGCAACCCACTGTCTGTGAAGATGTCATGTCAACTCTTTCTCCTTTATTAGTCAGGGCTATTGTAGTAATAGTGAAATAAATCATAAACAGAAGGAATGGTGATGAAATGCTGACAGGCATCATTCTGTAATCTAGCCAACTGAGCATTAAGGATGACAGATACGGTAGAAGAGCTGTACAAATCCAAGTTGTTTTAGAGAGGAATCCACAACTGTTAAAGAGATGGCAGCAAAAGGCTAAACAGGGGGAGTGTAGCATATCAAAGGATGATGACAGATTTATTGAGCCATGCAAGTGTAGCATCCACTCTGACTCATCAATATGACAACTGGCATTTTTTTTCCTGGCCAGTGTCCTATCAAATTTACGGAATGAAAGAAAGAGCTTCTAAACACATTGTGTCAAGTAAACAAACAAACAAACAAATTCAAAGCTCTGCCTTAGAGGGACAGCAGGCCTGAGCTGAAGCAAAATATCACCATACATCTAAAGCAATCTTCCTTCTAATCATGTTTTATATATGGGGAAAATAAAGAGCAACAGAAGGGGTTTAAGATATCTGACTATAGCAGCTTGTTTTGTCATTAATAAAATGTAACACTATGAAGTATGGTTTTAATTAGAGCTGCATGAGAGTACAGTGATGATGTTGCAAGTCAACATGCTGTTGGTGAATTCTAAAAATGGGGGCAGCCTGAACAAGGAATTATAACTGTTATATTGGACTTTAGATCAACACTAAATCTGGGCAACTTGTCGTGGGCAGACTGAAGTTTGGAGTAAGGGCTTTAAAGTTATGGGTTTTTTTTTTAAAAAAAGTAAAATTGTTTTTACCCATCCATTCAGAAATAGGTGACCTCGGCCTACCCCAGCCTACCCCAGGTCTAAAATAGCTCACATAGGCCATGTCTATTTTGATAGAATAGTGTAGGATATGCTGCATACAATAGACTGACCTTGCTGCCACATGGGTGATATAGAAATCCAACAAGAACAAGAACAAGAACAACACATCACATAGTCCTAAATGCTTGGGAAGCATTTGACTAGTGATTTGTAATACAAAAGCCAGCGTAGTTAGCTGTGTTTATTATTATTATTATTATTATTATTATTATTATTATT
>JAHTLZ010000240.1:26802422-26830536 GCA_023846285.1 Phrynocephalus versicolor
TTGTGTCATTATAGTCATGACCAACTTTTCGTGACCCCATGTCCAATATTTACTCGAATCCAAATATATATATGATCCAGATTGTTATTCTGATACTAATCACAGCACAATGTACTGTATCTCATACTACATTGGTGTCTAAGTGTGAGAGGTACCATTTTCTAGAAACAGCTTTGGGCAGATTCTCATTGTTTTCAGAGATCCTGATTGGAGACAATTATTGGAAATTCAAGTATGGAATTGAGCAGCTTATGTTTCTTAGGATCATTTGTGTACTTTCAAACAGTATATGTGAATATATATTGATTAGATTTAGAAGAGGTAGCTATGTTAGCCTGTGCTAGCATATTATGCCAAAATAAACAAAAATAAGACTAAAATGTTTTGTCACTTTAAAGACAAACTGCTGTAGTTTAAACGTATATATATTTGTCAAGTAGTTCCATTCTTATATGTAAAGAAACAGATTTGTCCATGGAAACTCACATTAAAATAGACATTTCCCAGTAGGACAAATGAAATATCCATTGAAAACCAGTGTGTTCCTTTCAACAGGGAGGCGGGCTGCAAGGAAGTCCTAACTGAATTTGAAATTATAAAATATATGAGCCTTAAGAGTGGAGTGTGAAGAGACATATACTAATGAAATCATGGTGTGATTCTTTTTTGTCCAAGGATGAAGTCTTCCTTTAGAGGATCATAGGAATATAGAGTAAAAAGAATTTCCCATCTAGTCCAACTTTCTACCTGTGAAGAAAATCCACAGTTAAAGTATCACTGAAAGATGCCCAGACAACTTCTGTTTAAAAATCTCAAGCGATGGAGTATCCACAACTTTCCAAAGTAAGCTCTTTTACTGTCATATTTCACCACAACTTCTTCCTAGTTGTTAATCAAAATCTCCTTGCCTCTTTTAATTTGAATCTCATGGTTTGAGACATCATTCTTGAAACAGCAGAAAACAGCCGTCATGAACTATGTCTATCCTCTCAGTTAGCTGTCCTTCACATACCTATCAGTCTTTCAGAGTTGGGAAATGTTTAGCTTTTGAATGATACCTTCCAGAGTCTCTGGAATTTTCGGAGTTGGAGCCCAAAGTCATTGCCCAAAATTCTTTTGTAGAACTATATTTATTTTATTTTATTTACATAAATTTTTAACTGCCCCATTACCAAGCAGTCTCTTGGTGGCATACAATGATATATTAAAAGTTTAAAACAATAAAATAGCATGTTAAAAACTATCAGAATAACAGTTAAAACAATCAATATAAAAATAGTAAAAGTAAACATAAAGGTTCCTCCCATACATGAATGCTAGCCATGTCCAAGTCTAGGGGTGGTGCTTATCTCCGTATTCAAGCCGAAGAGCCAGTGTTGTGCAAGTCCATGGCCACATGGCCAGCATGGCTGCAAGGAAACACTGTTTTTTCCTTCCCACTTTTTATGGTGGTACCTCTTTATCTACTTGCATTTACATGCTTTCAAATGGCTAGGTTGGCAGGAGCTGGGTTATCAGCAGGAGCTCACTCTGCTGTGTGGCACCCGGGTTTCGAACTGCTGAGCTGCTGACTTTTCAGTCAACAGTTTTGGAGCCTTAGTCCACTGAGCCACCAGGCTCCCTACAGTAATATCCTGCTATTCATGCTCCCAGGTAAAAGAGCATTAACTAATTAAAATACTGGCTAAACAGGAAGGGCTTTGCCTGGTGCCAAAAGGCCAAAAGTGTTGGCAACAGGTGGATCTCTGTTGGGATAGCATTTCAAAGTTGGGGGGGGCAATGGTTGTGAAGGCCCTGCTTTGAAATGTCACACCCCTCACCTCTTTAAGGGATGGCACCTTCAGCAGAGCCTCCTGGCCTGATATTTAGTGTATGGGCAGGCTCATATGGAAGAAGGTGATCCTTCTTCCTTGCACCTTGTGCAAGGATATGCACAAGGTGCAATCCCGATAGTTCTTCCATCAGAACATTGTGGCATTGGATGTGCTGTGGAATCAGTACTGATTGTGCAACTTCATGGTACCATCCCTTCTTCCTGAGCATAATTCTCAGCACTAGACACAAACTCTTGTATTCATTTTGCTGGAAAAATGAATACAATCTGTGGCATGGCACAATCCCACCCACCCACCTAGAACCATTTGGTCCACTTACCGGGCTCCATGTGGTGCTCAGCTCTGTTGTTGTTGTTGTTGCACTGATTCTGGAAGGAGCTTGCTCAGTCCTTCCCTGCCTCCCCATGCAGCTGATCATTCCAGTGTGCTGGTGGCACAGGGAGTCTCCTGCTCAGCAGATGAGTGGTCAGCTGTGCGGGGAGATAGGGAAGGACCAGTTGGGCTCCTTTTGGGATTGGTGTGGCAACAATGATGGTAGAGTCTAGTTCTGTGCATAGCCCACTAAGTGGCATAGCCTGACACAGGATTGGGATTGGGCCACCAGGGAAACAAACACAAAGAAACGACACCTCCTCGGGATATTTATGCCAATATAACTTTATGTTATGCTGGGACAACCAGGATACTAGTCCTTTCTCCCAGCTATGCAATGTTCTTTTCTTAAAGCTTAGCATACCCAGCTCCCTTTGTTGTTGTTCCTACATGCCATGAAACTACCTCATATTCATGGTGACCCTACAAATAAGAGATCTCCAGTATGTCCTTTCTTCAACAACCTTGCTCAGCTCTTTTAAACCTAAGGTTGTAGTTCCTTCAGGGCAGTGGTTCCCAACCTTGGACTCCAGAAGTTCTTGGACTACAAGTCCCAGAAATCCTGACCAATGTAGTTAGTGGTAAAGGCTTCTTGGAGTTTTAGTCCAAGAACACCTGGAGATGTAAAATTGGGAAATCCTGCTTTAGGGAGTCAGTCCAGCTCATAGTTAGTCTTTCTCATTTATTTCTGTTGCCTTCAGCTTTTCCTAGCATTATTTTTTCCAGTGAATCTTGTCTTCTCGTGATGTGCTCAGAGTAGGACAGCCTCTGTTTCACGATTTTTGCCTCCAGAGAAAGATCAGGCTTGATTTGATCCAGAACCCACTTATTTGTCCTTCTGGCAATTCAGGGTATCTGCAAAGCTCTTCTCCTGAAGCATTTTCCAAATGAATCAATTTCATTCATGTCAGTTCTCTTTACTGTCCAGCTTTCATATTTGTAATTGTGTTAATGATCTTGTCCTTAGTCTCCAGTGATATATGCTTATACTTGCTAGCCTTTTCTTTCATTGCTGGTCTTCAGTGTCTCAATCTAGTTCTGATTTCTTGTCTACAATCTCCATTTAGACTTATGATTGGAGATGGGCATGAAACACCAAAATGGCATTTTGTTTCATTTTTTGTTTTTTTCCCCCTTTTAAAATATTTTTTTAGTTTTAAAACAAACATGAAACATTTATTGGTTTACAAATAGTTGATCAGTATTATGATAGCTTTAGCCGATATTATTGTATTACAAAAAACGAATTCTTATAATAATGTATTTCCTTTATAAACCAGACCCTTTTCAGTGGCAGGATTTGCCACCTGACCAACTGACAATCTAACTGACTCTCAGCTCTCTTAACTGAACACCTCTCAGCTCTAACACAAACTGAACTCAACTAAACTTGTCCATCACCCATTACATTCCAATATATAACATTCTTAGCCATTCCCACCAGCTTGGTGATTGGCTATTCCAAACAGAGTCATGAATATTCGTACTTGTTTTACCCTTTTCGCCACATACCTCCCCCCTTAATTAACTAATTTTAAGAGGGTAAACTTTCCAATCAGTTTGCCCACTTAAAATTAAACTCCTGGAGTTATACCTACCATTAAATATTTTAATGTTCTTTTAAAGCTGCAAACTAGCCTGGCCCACCAGCAGGTTGGCAATTAAAAAAAAAAATTCTCATGCCCCGTGGGCCAATCAATGCTTAAAAAAAACTTGCACTGACCAGGTGGCCCACAGGCTGGTCAACACTTTTTTAAAACCTTGTGCTGACCAGCCGGCCTGCGGGCTGGTTGGCACTTTTAAAAAACCTCATGTCAATCAGCTACCCTGCAGGCCGGTCAGCGCTTTTTAAAAACCTTGGGCTGACGAGCTGGCCTGTGGGGCCTGCTGGTCGGCACTTATTATTATGTATTTTGACATGCACAGTGCTTGTCAAAATAAATAATAAGAAAACAAAATGGAACAAAATGAAAATTTCCATTTCATTTAATTTCATTTTTTTTTAAAAAGGGCACTTCGTTTTTCATTTCATTCTGTAATGAAAGAAAAAACGAAAGACAACATAAAAATTGTTTCATGCCCATTTCTACTGATGATTGAACCAGGTTTTACAAAACCTTGAATAATTTTCAATGTTTTTGTTTTCTACATTCAAGTTATGGAGTTCTTCAACAGCCATAATTTTGCTCTTCTTTATGTTCAAAAAGTAAGAAAAAAAATGAACCAAAAATATCAGTGTGTACCACTGTCAATTTTATAGGTAGGGCAGTCAAGTCAAATAGGAGAATACTGGTTCCCAGATGAAAGTCCTTGACTGTCTACTTGTCCACACTGGAGCTTCTGAGTTCAAGGACTTTTGCTCATTGTTTCAATAGTGGGGAGTATCATGATCAAAAGATATAGTCATTTAAAAGCCTTTGAGCTCACATTTGGAGTTCCTATATGTGCTAAGGAAAGGTATAATAAATAACGTTTTGAATGTGACTTTCAGATTGTAGGGCTGATCCTCATAAAACAGAATGTGATGGTGAGATTTTATCCCCAGGTGGCTGATAGGTTTCGTATTTCAGAGTTCTCGTGTCCTTGTGCATTTTGATTAGGATGCCCGTTTATGCTGATCACAAATAAGCTGGTTATGTACATTGGTCTCCCAAGGGAATGGGGGAAATGACAGATGCAGGAAAGAAGGATGACTTGAAATGCAAAGATAGGAGAAGCTCTATCTTTGCTTCCATCTGCATATGTATACAAGGTTGAGTGTGATGTTGTATAGATAAAATTTCACTCTGCTTTGATGATGCCTTGCTATATCTCCTCCTGAATCAGTTCAATAAGACAATACATGTCAGGCAATCAAAAGGATTGCCTGCTACTTTATTTAACATTAACATTTAACATGTCTTAGTTGTACTGGACTGTATATTATCCCCCATTGGGTCCTTTTCCAAGGAGAAAGGTGGGGTAAAAATACTCTAAAACAAACAAACAAATAAATAAATAAATATATTATACTGCAAGAGGATATGGCTGGCTGAATATCTCCATCTGGAAACCTGAACAGAAACAATCCATACAACATGATTTAGGTACAGGTTCCATTTATGTATATGTTGGTTACTGGAACCGTGTCAGATTCCCCTGCCATTTGAACAAGAGGGCTTCTGTATAAAGTTTTTTTTTTTTTAAATAGCCAGCTTATTAGCGAGAGCTCATTCTACCTCACCATTACAGTTTGACAGTGGAGAGCAGAACAGTTTTTAAAATTGTCTATTTCCGGTTGGTTTTATCTACTGGACTTTAAAAGAAATACGAAAAGCACAAGCCTGTGCTAAATCTTTTCATAATGAATCAAGTGCAAGTCATTAAAGAGGTGTTGACATGAGGCAAATTAGAGACCAAGGAAAGCACATTTTTCCTAGTCAGTTTTCTATCACTGAAGAGCGATCTTCTTTAAAAACTTTCTCCGTCTCTCTTTTAAACTCTTATGAGAGTCCAGGGCTATGCTGGCAGGTTTTCTTTTTAGATAAGAAACATCTAATCCAATGGTAAATAACTCAGAAAGTCCATGTTAAGCAGGCTTCCACAGGTGCCGCTCTAACAAATTCCATTGTGTTGTTGTACTCTCAGAATTTGCAGCTTTGCAGCCCTCCTTTACGTTTGAACACCCAGGAGAAGCCTATTAGGGCCGGCCAGCTGTTTCTGGAGTTCTCAGGGGTATTTTAGGTTTTCATTCCATCCATTCTAAAACCAGTGGGTGAATGGAAATCAATGTGAGTTAAGGTTAGAATAGGAAACATGCACATTTAACAGCTAAAAAAGAACAGATTATGAAGTCACTGTTCTCATTTGACTGTAGAAGATGGAAGATTTATGAGCTGAAAAACAACCAGAATGTTTGGATACAAAGAAAACTGAAGTATTAGATGTATGCAAAATATTTTCCCTTCTTTACAACCATACAGAAGCAATCTCTCCAAACTCAACTATCACTCTTGAACGACAGCGCCTAAGAGGTGACCTGATTGAAGTTTATAAAATCATACAAAGTAGATAAGGAAAAACTGTTTTCCCTATCGCACAACACTAGAACAAGGGAGCACTCCATGAAACTTTTGGGTGCTAGATCTCAAACAAATAAGTCCTTTTTCACCCAGACGATCACTGGTGTCTGGAACTTGGTGACAGCTGTCAGCTTTGACAGTTTTGAGAAAGGGTTGGATAAGTTCATGGAGAACAAGGGTATCAATGGGTAGCATTATGGATGCCTAAGGACAACCTCCAGGTTGGAGAGATAAGCAGGATCTCTCTCAATACCCTTTTCAGGGAATCTTAAGCAGGTGAAGACATCTGCTTGGGAATACCCTGAAGCAAATGGTGAGCCACTGCGTGAGACAGAATGCCGCACTGAATGGGCTGTGGCCTGTTCCAGCAAGGTTGTTCCTATGATCTTATGTTCTTATTGTTACTATGGGTCTAACTGTATCTGCTGTTCCATCAGCACGGAATTACAGATTACACCAGTACCTCTGGTAGGTGCACTTACTCAGGCAGGCATATTTTCGCCTGCTTTTTTGGCCGGGAATCGGGTTTTTTTTAATTTTTAAAAGTTTTTTCCTGTGCCGCTTGGCATCGCGCGATCGCTGCAATGCCAGGAACGACCACAACAAATCAGACCCAATTTTTCTTTAGTCGGTTCGAGTTCGAGTTCTGGCAGAGTAATTGTTGTTCTTTGTTCCGTTACGTAACGGAAACGAGGAACGGAAATGGAAACGAGGATTTCGCCGAGTTGTGCCCATGACTAATTGGGATCATTTGCACTGCTGGAGAACTGTATCCTGAGCTGCTTCCTTGCTTTCTAAATTAGTAGGAATGGGTTCTTATGACCATGGGAGTGTATCAATTTGTGTTCCTCTATGTCCTTCCCCGCCACATCCCCTAAAGTTATTGTTGACTCGTCACTGGGAAGGAGGAGAGAAGGAGGGTGCATGAGCTAGGGACTCGAAAACATGACTCAGAAAAATGGGTCTGAGTTGACACTGGGTTTTGTTTTGTTTTGTCCAAGTTGAGTCTGAGTTGAATAGTCTGAGTTGAATTGCCACTGCAACTTAAGTTGGACACAACAGCAAGTCACAAATCATGAATCCTCATCCCTGGCTATTTCCATATAAAGAAATCAGAAGATTCTTTTCTTCCTTTGCTAGTTCAAAACATTGTTATGCACACAGCAGAATCAATATGTTTATATTAATATAAATGAGTAATATTCTAAAAATCAAGTGACTAGGTATTTGTAGCATAGTACTTCCAGGCTTCAGAGGTTGTTTAGGATAGAAGCTCCTGTCAGACTTTGTCCATTAAACAGAGCACTGCAATGTCTTAATATGTAAAGTGCATTGTTCACACAATATTAATACAGGATTTAGTCACTTTTCCCGTTAAGGACTGGTCTACTTATTGATAGGATATTTATTTTGCACCTTTACACACAAATTTCCATTGGGCAATGGATGAGGCATAATATATTCTCGACACATTTACATCAAAAGTAGTACAACTGCACTCCACCCTCAGTCCTTAGAAAATTGTCTAATAAAAGTAATACAGATACATCACTTTTAGAATGGCACTAACCACATCAACAACTGGTATTATTTGGACTCTAGAGCTTTGGTCCAATAAGGTGAACGATACCAATTTCCTTCTCACAAAGACAATTCAAAACTCGTTATTTATGGGAGTGAGGAAGGGAAAACTGTTCCAACTGTAACTCAAGCAGCAGCCTTGAATACTGGAGACGAGGGATTAATAAATAATAATAATAAACTGCCTTCAGGTTGATTCCAACTTACCGCAACCCTTTCTATGGTTTTCTAGGTATAGTGTTCAGTGATGGTTTACTATTCCTTTCTTCAGGGAGTTTATCCAGTATTTTGTAGCTTGCCTTAAACTATGCAGACGGGTTCTTCTCCTACAAGGAACAGTCTGGGAAGGAACACCAAACCTTGTTCCAGCTCTATTCTGCTAGGATATCTTCTTGTTTCTTCTTTAAGTGCCATGTCCTCATAGAATATTGGCAATCAGTAGCATATTCTGATTTTTTAAAATCTAAAACTATTCTAAATAGAGATGCTGTGTCCACTTTAAGCCTAATGTGGCTTAAATTCTTAAAACAGAATGTTCTTCTATGCCAGGCATCCTCAAACTTTTTAAACAGGGGGCCAGTTCACTGTCCTTCAGACACTGTTGGTGGCCGGACTATACAGTATGACCCTTGTATCCGCTGATTCACGATCCGCGAATTCAGTCAACCATAGTTAGCGAGTGGTGGTGCAAGGGCCTGAACCCAGCAGCAGGCTGTTGGCAGTGGGCAGCAGAGTGCCATGGGCTTCTTGCATGGCTTCCTCCTCCTCCTCCTCCTCGTTGTTTGTCTCTCCTCCCCCACCCTATCAGCTCCAGCCTGTCCCATGCCCCCATTTCTCCATTGTCATTGCTGCCAGGCAGCAGCAAGACTGAGCCTTCCGTGCAGCTCTCGCCAGTCTGCCCTCTCCTTCTCTTCTTCTTCCTCCTCCTCCTCTTCTGGGGGCACTCTTTCATTGAGCATCTGTGATCCCGGGATGTCGAACTTTCCTGGTGGAGGGCGACGGAGGAAGCCATGTGGCCTGGGAGCTCCTGATCACCCACCTGCCTGCAACAATGGTGGTTGTGGCAGCAGCGGAAGAGGTTGCTCAGCCCCTGAGCATCTGCCCGTATGCAAGATTGGTAGTGGAAGCAGCAGCGGAGGAGGGCGCACTGCTCCAGAGCACCCACCAGCAAGCACCACGTAGGAAGAGGCAGTCTGGGCAGCACAAATGTGCTTGCAGTGGGCTCACACCCGGCCTACACCACTGAGTGGGGGGTGTTCTGCACTTGTCAGTGGGTCGGGTTCAGGCCCCGAGCAGGCCTGATCCAGCCCCCGCGCCTTAGTTTGAGGACCCCTGTTATACACCCTGGGTCACAATTCCCATCTATTTTTGAATAATAATAATAATAACCTTTATTGTCATTGTACATCCAGTGTACAATGAAATTGGCTGAGCCAATCTAGTTTTCCTTGAAGGGTAGCCTTCAGCAAATGGTATCCAGACTATATTTGGCTATACTATCCAGCCACCAAAAAATTAATAATGTTTTTGAAAGGGCTAAACTAGATTGGGGGATTAGACAGACAAGTCCTGTACAGGGATTGGGAGAGCTCAGAGTGAAGTCATCTCATGATACAGTAGCTATTCAATAGCTTCTTGTAGCTATTCTGCCAGCCATTTCATGGAGCGGCAGAGTAAAAAGAAAGAGTTTCATAATTAGTTAGGTAGCCTTTTATGCATTTAGGAATATTCTTTTTCTTTGGTTCCTTATGCAATTTAATTCATTGAATTTTGTTACATTGTTAGAACTCCGTGCGCATGAGATTACAGAAATGATTGTTGCTGCATTGGTTTTGAGTGGACAGATTGTACAATTAGAGATTGTACCACACCTATGTCATGGCTATTTTCATTTCCTCTCCATTTGTAGGAAAACTTTCTTTTCAATTGGGAATCTGAAAAAAAAGCACAGATAGTGTCACCAATCCAAGGATGGAACGAGTTGGGATGTCTCCTGAAGGGTATGGGTTAGTTCAGCCCTGCTTTAATACTATTAGCAACCGTTACAGACACATTGTCTTCAACTTTAAATGCTGTCCATCCATGTTGCAAACTGACTTGGGTCCTTTTCAAGGAGAAAGTTGGGGCAAAAATAGTTTCATTAACTAAATCAATTTAAATGCTGGAAAGCTTTTGCACACCACTTTTGAAATTCATACATGTATTTTTACATTCAGACAAAATCTCAAGATCATGAGATATATGTGTGAGCAGTACTACATATTTAACATCTTTGATTTGTGGAACCAGTAGGTAACCATGTTACATCTCACTTGCTGTAAAAGCTGTTTTTCCAGACCAAGGTATAGGATTGAAATACTGTGAGAATGAATGTTGATTCTGATGCCTTTCTTTCTTACTGTAAATTATTTATTGTACCAAACAATATCTGCCTGTTTGTCTTTCCACCTTCTACCAAACTGCTGTTATTTTTGCTTTATATCAACAGTTAGTGGAATTCTGCACAAGACAGATACATTGGGCTGCAATTTTACTTTCTTTTAATATTGTGAAGTTAGTTATGCTACCAGATAATTTTGTTTTCTGTTTGACATTACTGCTCTGCTGTTCATACACATAATAGAAGTGTGATCTCACATTTTCGGATGAGACCCATAAGTCAAGGGCAACTGCTGCTCCTGTAATTGGCATTGCAAGAATATAGCCAGATTTAGAAGTCAGCCCAGGTTGAAATAATAGATTTTGTCATTCCTGCATTTTGAGCTCTGTGTCTCATTTTATTTTTTAACACTTACATATTATTGGAAGATTCTATCATGTTGCAATACATTTGGGGTGTGTGAATACTTTGATTTTGGAATGGGTTGGTAGCTTTGCTATTCGAAACACAGGCACCCAGGGTTGGGGTGGGGGAATGGAACAGACAAAGGGTTATGTCTGTGAAGATTCTCAGTCATCCAGGTGAGTTTATTTGGAAGTTGAGTCATGGCAACTGGGTTTGTTTTCTTGAGAGACTGAAATGTTTTAAAGGATTGTAGAAAATAAACATCGGCAGGCATAAAGAAAGTAAAGTACAAAATGAGCAGGGTGCAGATAACTCTGGCCGTCTTCCTGATGTGATCTACACCACACAAATCCCACACAAAAGATTCATGATATCCAGGGCACAATCATACACAAAGGAACTCAGTTGACTAGATTCCCAAGTACGTTGCAAAATGAGATCTGCAGAAGTCTAGAAGAAAAGTTGAAAATCTCCAATCCACTGCCATCCAACTGAAAATGAAAATGATTCAAATAGTAATCTCTAAAAGATGTACACCATTCCTTAACCCAGACAAATTGTGAAAACACCTGCTGATTTGCTTTACTTTAGCACTGTCTGGAATTATGCATGGAATAGATCAGTGGTTGACCTCTCAGAAAACCTGGCCAGCACAGCTGGTGGTGAAGGCTTCTGGGAATCGTAGTCCAAGAGAACAGTACTTAGGGTACCCAAGGTTGGGAACTATTGATCTAGACTAGAAACACACATGGAACACTTTTGTTCACCACACTGACAAGCCATTAGGCTGTCGTAACTAATTTGTACAAAGTACAAATGGAAAGAAAATGTTTCCTTCACAGTTTCTTTCTTTCTTTCTTTCTTTCTTTCTTTCTTTCTTTCTTTCTTTCTTTCTTTCATACATAATAGCAAGGAAGAAAATGAGGGAAGTAAGGTAGGAAAGAGGGGCTGATGAAAAGGGAAAAAAACTAGAGGAAACGGGTTTTGAATGGGGATGAGTACAATAATATTCTTTGTTTCATCCTTATCCCAGCAAATTACACGTTGTAATGTATTAGTTCTACTATCAAATAATTGTTGCTCATTAATTCTCTTTACCATTTATTTCCAATTTTTTCTTTCACTCTCTTATCTTTATGTATCACAAATCAGTTATGCATTAGGCCAACAACCTACTTTTATGTTTTGTTTTTCAATTCTTCTTCCTTTATTAGATCTTGATATCGCCATCATTACATTTCTTGAAGGTACAACTCTGCTGCCATGTGCCAATTTCCAGTGTCACTGTTACTGGCAAAAAATGAAAGGGCCTACTAATGATGTCAGATCCAAAACATATTTAATACCAACAAGAAGTCTTCTTAGGAAGGAAGGCAGCATAGGAATTGTTCTACCACTATTAGTGCAAAATTACGGTGGGTGCATTGAGAGGTGGTTGCATTGAGAGACCTGCTTCCATTAGTAGGAGGGAATGGAGGTGCCTGCTTTTCCTCCATTGACACCCACTCCAACCCAATAATCCCCAGAGCCTGCTCTTAATGTTTGAAGGATTCCCAGACCTGGTATTTGCATAAATTCAAATGAGGAAAGGGTATGGACATTCTGCCAGAGCATTGATTGTAGACTGTTGCAACCATGGGTTTAGGCTAATTGTAATACAAAGGGCAAGCATGAGATGAATGGTACTGTCATCTGAAAACCTGTACCGGTATGTGAAAAACCACAATTGTAGGTGATTTATGATTCTGTGAAATCACAACATGATCTAATTTGGACAAGCTGCGTTTTCTCCTTTCTCCTATGGCTCAAGCAAAATATGTGAACTCAGCCCAAGATGAATGATTCACGATGTTCCTAAACGTAAGTGTAACACTTGCAAACTCCTGTCACTAAGACTACACATTTTAAGTGAAAGTCTGAAATATATGTTTGAAAGGTGTCATAGTGGTTGTCTTTTTAGCTTTGACTGATCCAATATTGTAAATAACAGGTGGTGTGTCGTGGTTCAGCAAATTCTTAATAATACCCACTTTTATATAGTCTTCTAGAAAGAAAAATAAACATGAACATGACATGTGACATAACATGACATATATTTCTTCACTTTATTGCTGAGATCAAATCTCTTATTTGAAAGACCAAACAGAAACGAAAAAAGCTGAATATTTTGCCAGTTTGTCACAATGTTTTTTCTCATTTAATTCCTCATTTTATTTCTGTTATTTGTCTTGCTATCCAATTCCGCATTCTTTCTCTTTTACTCATTTGTATGAATACATGACCATGTGAATTATTCGTATTCTTTTCAAGGGCAATTCCTTTTGGCTCCATTGGGTTTCAGAGAGAATGAACAAACTATTCCAAGCTTTAATGGGCTAAACTTGGTAACTCACTACTTTCTCTATCAATTTTATCACAGCAAACCCTCCCCCGCTCCTACAACTCTTTAATGATTTCTTTGTCTACAGAATCATTTGTAACCTGACATTTAAAAATGGAGTGGCTAGTAAAGTAATGCCTAACAGAGCAAGACAATCAACCTGAATGAGGTCACACTTTCAAATATTTAAAAATAGGCCTCCTAGAACTGTAATGCTTTTAAAAATGTAAATTAAGCTTTAATCATCATAGCAATGAAGCAGAGCATTCCCAATGGAAAAATGAATTTCGAGAATTAAACATTGAATGTTGGTCTAAACTCTCAAAGCCCCATTCAGAAAGGATCCCCCTGAGTTTTAATATATGGTGTGGAACCCATTACTTTTAATGAAGTGATCTTAGCAACTGAATGTACAGCTTATGTCTCCATGGGTATGCCTACATACAAAAGTCATCAAACCTATGTAAACCTATATTATTAACTTTTATGCACAATCAGCATGCCAAGCATTGGTTTGAAGTTAGAAGAAACATGAGTATTCGGAGCAGCATGAATGCCATTACTCAACAGAACATTAGCAGTGAGATGGCTAGAAGATGTCGGGAAATTGCTGAGATGTTGTGCAGTGACCTGAACATACTTCAGGCAATTTGCCTGCACTGTCAACATTTATGAGCTTTTGCTGCTGATTTTAAGGCATGGGGTAGGCAATAAATGGTTGGAAATGCAATGAATTTGTTTTCTACTCTTAACCCCCACAAGATGGGTTCCCCCTGCCCTCAAGGTGACACTCATTAGGTCCATTCATAAAAAACCAGACTTGGTGATGGATGACGTCAGCATCTATAGGGCCATTGCCAATGTTCCTTTTATGAGTAAAGTCCTGGAGGGGGTAGTGGCAGGCCACATCACAGAATGGAGACAGCATTGGTTGTCCTGCAAGATGACCTTCTGAGGGAGACTAATGGAAGCAAAATGTCCTTGTGAGTCCTCCTTGATCTTTCAGCAGCCTCTGATGCCCTTTACCATGTTATCCTCTCAGGGAGGCTTTCTGAGCTGGGTATTGATGGCATCACTTTGATGTAGCTCCAATACTTCTTGGAGGGCTGAACTCAAAGAGTGGAGATTGGTGAGAAGCAATCCACCCCTTGATCCCTCAAATCTGGGGTTCCACAGGGGTTGATCATCTCAGAGATGATATTCATGACCTATATGGGGCCACTGGGAGGGTTCATCAGCAACACATTGCAGACATGCAGCTCTCACTCTCCTTTCCACCTTCCGCAGGAGATGCTTTCCCATACCTTGAGCACTGCCTGGACACTGTGCTGGATGGATGAAGGTAAACAGACTGAGGTTGAACCCAGGGAAGATGGAAGTCCTACGTGTGTGCCCCCCTCACCCCAATGTCAGTGGGCTGGGAAACTCTCTTTCCTTTGGGGATGTGACCCTTCCTGCTCAGACTGGGGTTTGCAGCATGGGCATTCTTTTGGATCCAATGATATCCATGGAGTCTCAGGTAGTGCCAGTGATCTGTTCTGCCCATTTCCATCTTTGGTGGATTGCCTGGCTGCATTCCTACCTGGACATAGGGGACATAGGCGCATGCAGAGGTGGGAACGGGGGTCTCTTCAGACATTCCTACTCCGTGGCAGATGACAGCGCCCGGCACTCTGTCATCTGCTGCAGGGAAGATCCCTATAGCGAGAGCCCCATTCCTGCCTCTGCAAACAGAGATGAGAATGGGGCTCTCTCTAGACAGTTTTCCCCACAAGCGATGACAGCGCATGGCCACAGGGAAGATCCTTTTAGAGAGAGCCCTGTTCCCTCCTCCACTTGCAGAGGTGAGAACGGGGCTCTCTGTAGACAGTTTTCCCTGCAGCTGATGACAGCGCTGCCACTGTCATTGGCCACATAATGAAATGAAACAAACCAAATCTTTTGTTTTGTTGCATTTTGTTCTAAAATCACCCTGGGGTACGTTATTTATTTCGTTACCTAACAAAATGAATAATGAATAACTAAATGAACTAAAACTTCATTTTGTGCCCATCTCTAGAAAACATATTAATAGAAAGATTCAACAGATTTTTGGGTGGACAATGTTCATCCCAGGCATTTTTTGTCTTTTAAATAAAAAGCCTGTACAGGGAAAATGGCTGAAAATTCATGGACAACATATTTATAACTCTTAATGCTGCAATCCATTGAATAGTTATTGTCTATCTGTGTTGTGTCGTTACAGTCTTGACTGACTCTTCTTGACCCCATGTCAATGGAGTTTTCTTGGCAGGAATACTGGAGTGGTTTGCCAGTTCCTACTCTAGGTGCCTACAGCACTTGGTATTCCCTGGTGATCTACCATTCAAGTACTAACAAGGGCCGATCCTGCTTAGCTTCTGAAATCAGGTGAGATTGGACATGCTTAGGGCATCTAGGCTGGTTTTAAGTAGTTATTAGGTAAGTCTAAATCTGTCTGAATACTGCAAATATAATAAAACAAGACGTTTCTGGATGATCAGTGAGTTGTTGAACAAATGCAGCTTTGAGATTAATCCAGAAAAGGAGACACATGGAAATGAACTTGGACTGAAAGAATCTGTAGTGCAACTAGAGATGCAATCCAACTTGACTTTATTAGATGCTTAAGGAAAGGTTCAGACTGTCTCTACTCTGTTCTGTTATATCTGTTACCCTTTATACATGGAAAGCAGAGTGCCTTCTATACCCATGGGGGAAATGTTGGTCTGAGTGCTTCTGATCCTATGAATAATCTTCATGGATTTCCCAAGAGCATCTCATGCCAATCTTTCGGTGCAATATTCTAACCTGATACATAATGCAATGGTGTGAATGCTTATGTGTTTCTTAATTTTTACTTTGATTTTGTGGAGAGGTAATGAATTGGATTATATATTCCTTGTGAAAGACCTGTCCTTTTTTTTTTTACCATTTTCATGTTATTTCTATAAAGAGGGGAATAACAGAGAAGATGAGAGAAAGGCGTTTTCCATTTGTTGACTGAGAGCTGAGACAGCTTGGACAACATGAAGCATATAGAATAACATTAAATACACAGGCCCACATTTGGAAGGAAAGCAACAGCACTTGGACCCTAGGGACCCTGAAACAACAATCTAGCCTTTGCCTCAAATTTGATTGAGGTGGACCATGTTAGTAGTTCAAGGCAACCTTAACTCTCCATCTCCTGCAAGAGTTCTTGCCTCAAGCGGCACAGCAAGTGAACAAGCTCTTATATTTTTGTTATGCCTTCTGTTTTGCACAAAGCGTCTCAGTGGAAAATCTGAACTTTGTAAGGCTTTGGCTAAACCTAGCCTCTTGGACTGAAGCAACGTATCCAAGCCCATTTCTGTGATGCTCTGTTTTGAAGCAAAATGGGCAGATTTAGTTTTGGGGATAAAATAAAGGCATTTCAGGGTGATTTTGTGATTTGAATATCTAAATGGATAGCCAGACTGAAGAAATGTGAACATGAATATTCAGGAGAGAAGGAGAGGAGTTCAGCTTCATTCCGCAAGTGTCACAACATGCAATCTGAGGTCAGCCTATTGTCAGAAACAATGGCTGAGTACTCTGACCCCTGAAGTGACCTGTTTAAAATTTGCACATTTTACACTGCCCTCCCTTTAAGGTCCCATGTCTCCAAGCTTTGTATATGTCAGTATGTGAGAGGTCCCCACACCCTCCTCCATGATGACACAGAGAGTATTTGCTGAAACTAGCTCCTTGATTAGAGTAACAGAACTGTAACCAATCCAGTGTGGCTCTACAAAACTCAAACCATTCTATGGGCATCAGCAAGTTAATTGTGCGGGCAATAATTCAGGTGAGCAGGACCAGTCCACAATAATTTTCTACTGGAAGGACTGTCCATGCTGTTGCCACCAACACCAGGTGGGAATCTTGTCCTTGCTCTTAGGGTGGTGGAAAGCCCACTGTCACCAGAAGAGATAGCAAGGCCAATCCCACACGTTGCAAAAAGAAAAGAGCTATAACTTCTTTGCCATTCTAATACAAATCAACAGGCAATGTGGCAAACTGAATTGATGTGCTAAATTGGATCTGGAGTGCACATAGAATTCCATGGGACCTGGATCACCCCAAGCCAAACAAGTATCCACCCCAAAGTGCAGGCATAGCACACATAAATGCACACACACTAGAATAGGGATGGGCATAAAATGGAAAAACTGAGATTCGTTTTGTTTTGTTTCATTCCCCCCATGATTCATTTCATTTCATTAGAAACAATTTTTTTAAAACAAAAAATCATATGAAATGCACCAGTAACAAACTGATTCATTACTCTATAAAACAGATCCCCTAGGTCCTAGAGGCACCAAGTTTGGTGGGTACCTTTCTTGTACTCTCCCCTTTAAGCCCTCTAAATTTGGAAAGATTTGGGGTTCAGGTGGCTGAGTTATTCAACTTCAATGGAGATGCCCCAGAAAGTGCTGAAAAATGCTGAAACTAGGTTTCCCGGAGCATGGAGCTTGGTGGCAGGTGATTTTAATGCTAGGGTGGGGTCTGGCTCTGAGGTTTTTAAGAGAATGCATGTCCAAACTCAAGGAGAGTTTTGGCCAGACCATTGACTACCTACCATTAGTTTCTACTCTTGCCAAACAGACAAAATCTTCTGAACCAATTTTAATACCATCAAGCCTCCATTCCACATCATCCTGCATAGTCAAAATAATATGGGATCTAGCTACCAAAGCTCTCTTTGAGGACCATCTCCTGAATGGCCAATCGATGAGCCCATTTATAGATGTTGCTGATGACCCTCCACATATGTATATGGATAAATATGAGATGTTTGCTGAATCTCTAATAGACTATCTAGGACTACCTTTTACCCCACCATCTACTAATTGGCAATGGAGATCCCTGTGGGGTTTTATATGGCCTGCCACAAGCTGAAACAAGATCTGCATAAAATCTATAGCATTTTTTGAAAATCTGATTGCTCTGCCCTGCCACTCAGAAACTTTGGTGTTAGGCATCAACTTGCAGAGGCTACCAAACTATGCCATCAACATCTTTCAGCAGTTATCTGGGACAGGCTAGCCAAAAGCATTAAAAGCAGGAATCCCAAATGTTTTTGGAAAGTGGTTTCAGGGTTCTTCCACACAAAAACTCATCCAATTTCTGTAATTGCCTCTCTCACCTGGGAACAGCATTTTTGTCACTCTTCTTTGATGATTGTAATACCTGTTCATCCTGTGATGACAACACTCCAAGAGTGATAAGAAAAATCATGCCATCTTTGGATGAGAATTTTGTGTGTGTGTTTAGTCCTCATATGTGTTATGAAGAGAGAGAGAGAGTCAGGATATAATCCCTAGTCAGGATTAGAGATGGGCACGACTTAGCGGTATTTCCGTTTCCGTTTCCGTTACTCGTTTCCGTTACTCTACGGAAACGGAAACGGGAATTACTCCGCCAGACTTCGAGCTCGAACCGACGAACGAACAATTTGGTCTGATTTGTCGTGCTCGTTACTTGCATCGCGCGATCGCGCGCGATGCCAAGCGGCACAGAAAAAAAGTTTTTAAAAGTTAAAAAGCCCGGTTCCCGGCCAAAAAGCAGGCGGAAATATGCCTGCCGTGCCTCAGGGCACCTACCAGAGGGGTGGTTTCTGGAGGTCCCCGTCCGGCCTCCCCCCCTCCTCCGTCCTGGGATGCTCTGGTGTGGTGGTGGGACTCGCCCGCCGCAAAAAGCCCAGTCTTGCCGCCGGCCGCCAAATCGCAAGCAAGCGGCACGGGCGGCACAGGAAAAAACTTTTTTAAACTCTCCCCCGGGTCTCCCCCCCACCCATTCCCGGGCCAAAAAGCAGGCGGAAAATGCCTGTTTGACTAAGGGCACTCACTCAGTAGGGCACCTACCGGAGGGGGGGTTTCTGGTCTGGAGGGGGGGTGTCCCGGCTTCCCCCCCTCCGTCCTGGGCTGCTCTGGTCTGGTGGGACTCGCCGCAGGCTCGCAAAAAGCCCACTCTCGCCGAGACGCCGACGGCCGCCGCAAACGCAAGCAGCACGGACGGTGCAGGAAAAAACTTTTAAACTCTCCCCCCACCCATTCCTGGGCCAAAAAGCAGGTGGAAAATGCCTGTTTGACTAAGGGCACTCACTAGGGCACCTACCGGAGGGGGGGTTTCTGGTCTGGAGGGGGGGTCCCGCCTCCCCCCATCCTGGGCAGCCGGACTCGAGTCGCCTCGTCGCCATGCCATGCGGTGCGGGCAGGGGATCGAAAATGGGGCGGCGAATGCAATATTGTTTTTGAAATCGTGGTCCAAAAACACACAAGCACAACAGAAACACGCGGAAATGTATGAACTGCCAGATTTTTCACAGTAGCAGTGGGTTTTTTCTTGCAACAAAATGTCTCTCCTCTCCTCCTGTGTCCTCCATTGATTTTATTTTATTTTATTTTTTTTACACCTGCGCAGTGTGCAATGATGGGCTGGCCCAGTGGCCTGGCCAGCCATGTGGGAGGGGACGACCATGCAAATTTTTGGAGCCATCTCACCAATCGCATGGCCACTTGGCCACTTAGACTTCTGGGATGTGCCAAAAAGCCCCCTAAAACTTGCCCTAGCCCCCTAACCCGCTAACCCTAATCCTTGACTCCTTACCCATACATCACAGACTGTCTTCTTAGTGGGTCAGAGAGGCACCCAGAGGTGCAACCCAATAGCCCACTATAACCTTACCCGTCATTAGCCTAACCCTAGCCCTAACCCTAATCCACCTTAGCCCATAGCCAGATCTACTTGCATTGCACTACACGCAAGTACGATTCCCTTCTTTGTGGGACATGGCAGGTGCGACCCGCTCGTAGGGACCAGGTACTTGAGCAGGTGCAGTGGCACTGCCTGGCCTGCAAATGGCGACACGCTCGTACCAGGGTATCAGGTACTTGAGCAGGTCTCACTGCCTGCAAATGGTATGCATAACCATATGGTTGTGCATGCCATTTTGCAGCAGCAGCAGGTGAGGATGGGAGACCCCCATGTTGAGGGGTCTCTTGGAGCCTGCTGCTGCTGTCCCTTCCTTTATAGCGGGCCGGCGGAGGCACCCACCCCACAGAGGTGCCTCCAGGAGCCTGCTACCCCCCCAAAAACCAGTATAACGATAACGAAAAAACGAAAAAACGAACCGACTAATTTTTGCGGTTTTTCGCGAAAAACGGAAACGAGCCGACACAGGCTGCCTCCGACACACGACAACTCGAAAACGTCATTTTCCCGAGTCGTGCCCATCTCTAGTCAGGATTATATCTCCATAGCATGCAGAACATAAGCGGCAAACCTCGGGAGGTAGTGAATGCTGGAGGCACTCAAGAGAACATTGGGCAACCATCTATCAGATCTGCTTTGATTCTGATTCCCGCATTGAGCAGGGGGTTGACAGGATAGCCTTATAGGCTATTTCCAATTTAATTATTTTATTTCATGATTCCATCATTCTAAGGATTCTTATGGTTTTAAATGTTGGAAAGAAATAAAGCAAGCTCATTTTGCTTGGGTACATCTTTGGCTGAGTAAACTGAGCACCAGAATGAATTGCTTCTTAAAAAGTGCAATATTTCTTAGCAATGTGTGGGTGTTGACCTTTTCTTCTTTCCTGAGTTATAGGATGAAATAATGTTTGACATATCTGACTGGAAAATTCTTCTTTTTCCATCGTATGCCAGCTTATGTAAGGCCTCACATCAATGACTAATGCTGTAGTCAAGCATATATAATTATCAAACTATAATGTGGCCTGTCGATTGTTCAAACATAAATAAAGGAAAACAGCTCCTCCCCCTCCCCTTAGGCGTATTCTGTAGCTTGGTTTTGAATACTGAGTATGTGAGCAAAAAGTAAATACTGACCTTAACTGTAAGTAGAAACTAAGGGCCTCTCCCACTTTACAGTTCTTCAGTTTCTCTTTAAAGCAGGTGCAGAAGGACAAAGGTAGAGGAGGGGCCTGCAGCAGCCTAAGTGAGGTCCTTGTGCGGATGTCTTTTAGATTTCTGTATGTTAGGAAATGGATGGTCCAGCAAAATAAGGGAGTAGGGGATGGAAGGATAAATGTAAGTAAGTATGCATGTGTGAGTGAGAGGAAACAAATTGGTGATTGGTTTCTTTTTCTTCTCTTTAACATTATTATTGTTGGCATACATTGGCATAGCAGGAACAAGAGAGAGAAATTAAAAGGGAATTTGAGTGGGATATGCACACGTGTGTGTTTGCATGAATGGATGTGTGGGGTAGGAAGACAGAGACAATGGCGGAATGAAAAGAGATGCAGGATGAATGGATTAATTAAAATATTCTTGTGTAAGTTTATGTAGATGAACAAGTGCTCTGTAAGATGGAAAAATGACGGACACTGCATTTGGATGTTTAAAATGTTTCTCAAAGGTCACCCATTTAAATTGATTTGTTGTTTTCTTGGAGGGGTTCAGACAACCCATGGTGGATCTCAACCCCCTCCCATTGTGCTGAAATCTGAAAAGTTGAGGTCCTACTTCTTCTTCTTGTTCCACATTATATTCTGTATAATTATGACATTTTTGTGAGATCTTGTTGTTTCACAATATATATGTTGCAGATGTCCTTTGCTCCCGGGTGGAGTCTTGTGGTGTTGCTTTGGCCGTGGACCTTTATTTTATTTTATTGCAGTGGAGTTGACTCATTTTTGCATCATTTTGAAGCATTTTTGTGTAAGTTCTGGGTATGTTGCTTAACAATATGCACGTGAACTCTTGACAAAGGATATCTGTTCCATGACAGGATCATGGAACAGGCCACAACAGGACAAATTCAAATTAAAAGAAAGACATTTTACCTGTGTGAACACAGCCTGAGAATGCAGCCCCATTTTATCATGCATAAAGGTTGAAAGCATTAGCAGTGAGAGAAGCACACCAGCCCTATCTCCCCTATTATCACATCCATCACTGAACAGCTAAATGTGAGAGGTTGTTGTATCCATATAGATTCCACTGAACTTCACCTGTCTCCTCCTCAATGTTCTGGCTTTATCCATGCATACAGTCTATGTTGATGAAGCAGTCTCCCCCTTTTAGACTGTCATTTTGGATGATTAAAATAACAACGGAAAGGAAGGAGCTAACACAATTCCCTCATCAAGCATGAACTCTGCATGCTTTCAGAATGACTAAATGAGGCTAATAGAGAAAGGAAGGTACATAGATGGATGCACACTTTTGAGTGCATATTTGGATGTCCGCATAATCCGACCTATGTCAAATAATTTATCCCATGTCATTATTTGCATGGGGATATTCGCCCCACATTTGCAACAAGACTCCTAGGTTGTGCAATCCTAGCCCCAAACCAGTACCATGGCAATACCATGTCATTCTCCTTCGGTGACATCATTTGTTTAGAGGACAATTTACTTAGTAAGACATCTAGTGGACTTGTTTTTACGCTGCTTCCAGTCTGAAACTGAAAGTACTGTAAAAATTGGTTATTGGGATAGAGCTTTTAAAAGAAGGATCTGTCAAAGGACAGTGGTTTCTTATTTCTATCCCTGACATGGCATCCTACTTAGTTGATTGGGCTATAGATCACTAGATGTTTCCCATGACCATGGAGTTTTAAGCCCCTGACTCTATGCACCTTAAAACAGATGATGAAATAGCTAAGTGTCAGAGTTAATGAAAATTTAGGGAATGCATTATTTATTTATTTATCTAGTCCCAGGGCATGTAGTCCGTTTCTCTGAGAAGATCTCTAAGGGCGTTTATACACGACCCCTAAACTCCGGGGCAAATGGCTCCCAGCTCCGGAGCTTAAAAATGTTTCCCCACCAGCTCTGGAGTTTACAGGAAATTAAGTGCGACCACGCCCACTTTAGCGCATCCCAGTGCACCTTTCAAGTACCTGCTCTCTGGAGGTGAAAATTCCTTGATGCGGTGTAACGATAGTGATTGCTGGGCTCTCCTCACTTCTGTTTGTTGTTTTTTTGGCTCCCGCCCCTTTAAGAGCTACTTAAGAGACTGGAATGTTGCCGCAGCAAGAGCGAGAGGCAGAACGGAGGTGAGCCACGTTCTTTTCTTCTTCTTTTTTCTCCCTCCCCTCACGCAGACAGGAGCAAGGAAGTGCGGAGGGGTGGGGACACAGGAAGAGCGACAAGCCCCTAAGATCTTTGGTCCAAATTTAAGTGGCCAGCAGATTTTAGGGGTCATGTGAAAATAAAAAATAAATAAAATGAATAAAAAAGTTGAGAAGATCCAAATGAATTTTTTTTTTATTAAAAAAAAGCCTTGTGGTGCAGTGGTTAAATGCCTGTACTGCAGCTAAAGCTGTGCTCACAACCTGGGGTTCAATCCCAGGTAGCCGACTCATGGTTGACTCAGCCTTCCATCCTTCTGAGGTCAGTAAAATGACTACCAAGCTTGCTGGGGGGGGCAATATATATCCTGCATAATTAAAAATTGTAAACCGCCCAGAGCATACTTGAAGTGCTATGGGGCTGTATATAAGCAGAACACTTTACTGTACAAAATACAGGGTTGTGTTGCTGCCCTCCTCAGGTACATGATTGATTTAATGTAAAACTTAGAAAATTCATCTACCTGCATTAGAAGATATGATATAAAATATTTATTACATATCTGAAGATTGGAAAAAACATTAAACTGTCATCTGGAGGTAGCTAAAATAGAGAGAGAATGTACTGCAAGCCATACAGACAGTGGACTGAAGAAACTGATTATGGATCAATGGAGAGAGAGAATTTATCTAGGGTTCTGGACTACAAGAGATGAATTGAGACAAATAATGGTTCAGGGACTAGAAAACCAATTGGCAAGCCAGTGAGAAAATAGAGGATGGATTGCTGGCAGGGATTTGATTGAAGGAGTGCTCATAGGATGAATGGATCAACACAGAGGAGTGATGGAGTATTGAGTTTAGAAGTTGCTGCTATATGGTACTGAAGAGACGAATGCGGAAGGAATGGAGGGACAGGGCACAATAAATGTTCTACCCATAATTATATGTCAAGAGAATAAAATTATTAAACAGCTTTTGGAACATGCACAGTAATTATGAACACAAGAAGGAGGATTGCTTCCTGTATTATGTTCCTACATGAGAGATTGTTATTAGCAATTTGGTAAATGGAGGCAAGGAAAACTAGACTGGAAGACTAATATCTAATAAGAGGGAACAAAACAAAATAAAAGGTTATCCATAAAAAGAATACCACTTCCAGTTAGCATAACATTTCATATACACAGGGGCAGAGCTTTAAAATGTCCTTTGTATATTCTTGTTCCAGGAGGAAGTCCATTGTTGAAGACATTTTGTCTTGGTCCAACCCTTTCTTCACAAGGGTATGCCTTATTATTGAAAAATATAGGAAGTTCAACATAATAATGTGCAAACACATTCAATAATTAATGTTCAGAATTCTGTACATTATCAAATAGAATGATAAAGAAATGAAATGCAGCCACTTTGTATCATCTGAGCCTCAGTTCACAGCCTTTTGGAAAAGATTTTCATTTAAGGAGCACATGCATGATGTGATGAGATAGAGAAATAGTTCCCATTTTGGACCACTTGTGTCATGGGCCAGTGTGAGCAATTTTCTGGCAATCACAAAACAAAGGAACTAGAAGCAAAGGAACTAACTTCCAGAACACAGCTAAACAGCCCGAAAAACTCACAACAAATAACTATCTTTGTGCTATGTTTTCTTATTCTCTTGAAGCAAATATCTGCATTCTGCACATATTATAAGTGGACCATGCTGAAAGAGGAGGTTTTTAAATGTTTATTCTCCCACCCAAATGTAAGCACTTTTGACAAAGTCACCAACTGTCTAGACTTCAGATAATGTATTTTCATGTTTCCTTGAGACAGTGTGTAGTTAAGAATAAAGTCTGAATTTTTACTGCATCTAATGTAAAGAGATTGTAACCAATTACTGAGCAAAGTATTTAAAAAGAACAAAACAGAATATAGTAATTTAAAGATTTTTAGAGAAACAGGTTGGCACCGAAAAAAAGGCTAAATTGGAAGTTGGCTGACACTTGACACTCAACAAGAATAAACACACTTTGATGATGCAGTAATTTAGTTTAGAGCATCATTATAGTGCCTCAGGATACTTCACAGCACTATAAACACTGTAGAACATAAACACAACTTTCAGGTACATTCTGTTTTATTATCTCAGACTCTGTTAGATTTTCCACTTCAGACTGCCTAAGGAATATGTTTTACAATATAAAGTTGTCTTGCATTTATCAACCTTTTTTTAAAGTTACCTCTAGAGAAATGAAGAACTGGTAAGCATTCAATTTTCTGACATAAACCAAGTTTACTGAATTAAAGCAAAACAAAATCAAATCAGATTGAATTCATATCAGAGCTTGTAAGTAAGTAGAGGACTCTGTGTGCAGTTACATGTAACACAATCTTGTGAATTATATGATGGTTCCAACCACTGTATGGTTAGTGGTAATGTGAAGCTTGCTTCCCACTTCATGTGAGAAGTCCTCCAACAAAATTTAATGCATTCTGGCCTGGTTTTATTAAAGGCACCAAGTCAGCCCCTACTGTACTGGCCCTTCACCTGCATTCTTAGGAGGTTGAGTTTCTAGCACTATCCTCCTTGGTATAGTCCATTCTTTATCCCAGTTAACTTCATGAGGATACCCAAAAGTGCAAATTCAGAGATATGGTCATGAAGTATAAATCCTGATCAGGGGCACAGTTTTGTTTAAAAGAGAAGGCTGGTAAAGGCAGGTGATGGGGACTGAGTTCCATGGTGATGCTCTTCCTGGAGATGCTTTTGCTGTGCCTGTTCCTGCTTGTATTTCAGGAACTAAAGCTGGGCTGGATAGGTGCCACAGGTCATGCCAGGTGGCAAGAATGACAAGGCTAGAGTGTTGCTGGATCAGCTGGGGACTGCATTGCTACAGGTCCCTGGCCCCTTCCATGGTCAAATGGACTAGTCAGGACAAAATGGCTCCCTACATCCTCTATCCCTGTTTTGACCCCTGTAGTGTTCCACTGCCTCCTCCCACTCTTCTCTTCACCTGACATGGTTTACATTGATGCAACTAACCCCTGAAACTTGAGCCCTCCTATTCCCACCATTGCATCCCCCCTGCAGGTATACATGAGGTGGTGGCCCGTCCTCCAACTGTGGTGGGGTGGCCCCTCCTGGCTAGGGCCTCGGAGACCTCATTCCTCTGGGTAGTTCCTTGTCTTCTGGGACCAGGCCAGATAATCTCCTGGGAGTAAGCCTGAGACAATCTTCTTACAAGCTCTTCTGTAAGAAGGTTGTTGAGCCCCCTCCTCTTTGGTCACCTAGTATCCCTTCCAAGAGAAATAGCATAACATGACTCTCTCCTTTAGAGTACTGCACCTGAAACTTACAGGACATAGAAGCTTGCTAGATAGCTCAATGGTTTAGGTATCTGGCTGCAGAGCAACGGGTTTGGAGTCTGATTCCCCACTGTGCCTCTTACAAGTAGAGTCAACCTGTGTGATCTTGGGCAAGCTGCATAGTCGCAGGATGCTCGCAGTGGCAAAACACTTATTATCTACCTAGAAAACACCCCCTTCCCAAGCATCAAGATAACCATGGGTCCTTATCCTTCATTTATGTCAGCCATTGGAGACAGGCATGTTCCATCACCCCAATGAAAGGAACCCTTAGACGATAATAGCTAGAAGGCCGTGCCTCACAAGCCAAGGCTTTCCTGGGATGGTGAGGCAGGGCCAACCTCTAGGGACAACTTCTTCATGTAAGAGTGTAAAACTGTGGCTTTCTATCTCCTTCTTTGATAGGACTTCCTTTTAATAGAGCACACCTGATCCCGGAATGTGTATGGAAGCACAGTTATAGCAAACCAATTCCAGTTTGCAGGACCTGTATCTTTAAGAGAAAGATGGTGGAACAATGTTGTCTCCTTTGTGAGTGTCCTACGGTCATCATCTTTTCTTTTTCTTAAGACTAACTTTTAGACGCAGTATGTTGTAGTGGATAGAGTGACAGACTAAGGGAATACCATTCACATTTGTTGAAAAATAGCTCTGGCAAGTGCTTTTGTGTTTGAGTGAAAAGGAGTTAATTCATAGAAAAAGGAGTCAGCTTCTGGGATTTCCTTTGCATGGTGTCACCTTGTGAATGGTAGTGACCGGAACAGGGTCTCCGGTAGACTATCTTCATTGCTGTCATTGCTGTTGTCAACAATAAGGCTGCTGTTTGCTATGTAAAGCTTGGCATCCTTTTTCCTGCTTGCTACACGGGCACAGTATTGCGCACTGCGCAGCAACACCAGACAATTAACTGGAATTTTGAAACATGGGTAGAGGAGCATTATAGCCCATATTTGTAAACCAGAGTGCTTTTTTGTTTATTTGTATGGTTTTGTTTTTTAATTATTTAGATTTAGCTGCAGGTAAGGAGAAGGATTCTACTGGAACTCAGGACTTCTATTACTTGGAATGGAAGTTAAGGTAAAAAAAGTAAGCCTCAGTGTGGTCATACAGTATTTTGTGTAAAGAAAAGTGGCACCGTGCCCTGAATTTCCTTATTCTGGGGGGTACAGCTTCAAGCATACATTGTGCTTCAAATCAAAGCTCCATCCATCCCATCCCTTTTTGGGAAAGTTCCCCTGGAAGAAAACCTAACCATATTCAATGGACTATTAAGTACGGTATG
This sequence comes from Phrynocephalus versicolor, assembly GCA_023846285.1. Classification (NCBI taxonomy): domain Eukaryota; kingdom Metazoa; phylum Chordata; class Lepidosauria; order Squamata; family Agamidae; genus Phrynocephalus; species Phrynocephalus versicolor. The sequence continues at coordinate 26,830,159 of JAHTLZ010000240.1, forward strand.
TTTAGGATTGCTGCCTCAGGGAGTATTTAAAAACCAGCAACCAACAAACCTGCAAATGCCAGTGAAGTCATGTCTCTGTTTTTAGAATGATGTAATAACTGAGTTAAATTAGCCTGAAGGTGTGTCACTGGAATATGATGGTGAAGGTATGTGATAGAAACTTGACAGACTTTAAGGGTTTCATGGCCAATAACCCAGATGGTGATGCTGTGCATAGACAGTGCTATTATATGCAAATCATCTCAGTCAAGAGCAGTATGTCTTCAAAAGAAATCTAAACCCAAATCATTGGATCTTTAACTTTTATAAGATACCGTAGAGCAAATTTTCGTTCTTTCTTTCTTTCTTTCTTTCTTTCTTTCTTTCTTTCTTTCTTTC
>JAHTLZ010000240.1:26830546-26875276 GCA_023846285.1 Phrynocephalus versicolor
TTTCTTTCTTTCTTTCTTTCTTTCTTTCTTTCTTTCTTTCTTTCTTTTTGAATGAATGAATGAATGAAACTGACTCATCTTGCTTTCTTTATCATGCCCCTGCCCCCTGCTGCAGATGACTAATATCCATATTCAGATTTTCCCCTACTTCTTCACGGTCAAAGACCAGCAGCTATGCTGATTTAGTTTTTCTTGAGATTCTTCTTGACAGCCTTAAGTTGCCATTTTATTGTCATGGCTTCAACACCTCTCTCTCCTATAGGTACCTATGCACACCCTACTGCCACAAAATGCTGTTTATAATGGCATGCAGATGCATACTTTACAATGCAAATGCTATTGTCGTGCTATCAACTCTGAGCACCAGTATCATTAATCTTAATCAGAGAAAACTTTTACCACTTGCAATTAATGTGGGCTGTAATTTGAATTCAGATTTCAGACAGAACTCCCTGCCTCCATCCATTTCAAAGTGTGTTTGTACACTTGCCAGGACCAATATTGCTACTTCTACATGGGAATAAGCTGGCCCGTGACTGACATAGGCATAATTTGTGTAGACCATGTGCATTAATCTTATTTAGAAAGTCGGGCTTAACTTTTCAAAGCAGATAACCTCTCTTCTTTTTTAAAATGTGACTTACCTTTGAGTGTGTGTTTGGCACTGACACTTACACATAATATATTACATAGTTTAGCAAAAAAGGAAAAGAGCTGAACTCAGTGATCCTTATATCCTGTATGTGTTCAGTAGAGTCAAATCAGAGCAGGGGTCCTAACTTTTCACAGGAATGCCAACCATGCATTTTGCAGTCTAGGAAGATTCTCTCAGGCTTCCTTGCAAAGTCAGAATGAATACTGCATAGTATATGACTTTGTTAGCTTCTGCTGAGCAGCCAGCTGGGACCTACCAAAGCATGTTCACCTAAATCTGATCTGGGAAGCATATGCTATGGTGGAGGTAGCACAGCTATGTTCTTGGCAGAGCCAAAAATGCAAGAACTCATATATATATATAGTAGATGAGCTCTGGAAATCTGTGCAGCAATGTTTAGCTCCCAGAGGCATCAAAGGTGGTTACTTCACATCCGTTTTGTCTCTGTTAGTGTTATGTTTGGAGTGGTACAAAAAACAGTTACTTCACGTCCATTGTGTAACTACTGAAATTTGTCTCGACCATGCCCCTGGAATGAGTGCTAAGCGGGACAATACTGTACCTGGTTCTGGGGTAGGGTTTCTCCTTGTTACTCTTTGTTCCCACTTTCTGTTCTGAGACAAGACACCATGTAGTAATGACTGTCAGGCAACAAAACATTCATTTCTCTCAGAAAACTGTCTGGGGGAGGGGGGTTTATTTGACTTTTCAGAAGCAAAATATCAAAAAAGAATTTTTAACCTCCCCCCCCCCCCCAAAAAAAAAGGAAAATGGAAGCTAGACAAATTCAGTGTTTGTCATGGTACAAGACTGAGGTAACACTTGTCACGAGACAAGTTATCACGACCATGGGAAAACTGAAACAGGGACAAAACCACGTGATCGCAACCAGTGCTGTCACAGTACAAAACTAGTCATGGAACAAAGGACATGAAGTAACTGCCAAAGAGCCATCACACAGTTTTTATGAGGGAGGCAATTCAATGGGGTCAAGAGGCATAAGAACGTGAAAAAGGCCAGCAGGGGACACAGGGAGCCCAAGGACCACCAACTTTCTACCTCCAAAGTTTAGGACAGATTTCTGAAGGTCATTGTTGGTTAGGTTCTTGTTTTAAACCACACCATTTGAATCTAAGGATGTTAAGGCAGGCAACAGAGTAATAAACAACAAAATTAAAACAAACTTGAAAATACAGCATAACACAATCAAACTGTCAAGCACTAAAACAGCAAAGTATCCAATTGTCAAATGGTAAAATGAGAGATAAAAGCTCAAGGTTGAATTTGAGAGCTTAAAAGCAAAAGTAACAAGATAAGGGGGAAAAAACACAGGGCAAAGAGAGAGATCTTGGCTGAGCACTTAAAGATCATTAAGTTCCATGCCAGGTAAGCTTCTCTGGGTAAGTGTTTCAAAATCAGTGTACATGACTGAAAATGCTATTTTGTCCTCCCATTAAGATAACGGAGGTGGTGATGGGACTGAAAGTGGACACAACTTTATTGAGTACAGTAATGTGCTGTGAAAAAGTTAGGCACGTGAACAGCGAGGGTCATAGGAAGCCTAATGTTTATGTAAGAGATGTGAAATCTGAGGTCCAAATGACAGGATGGAGAACCTACAGTGTAAAGCAGCAGGAAGCTATTCTCTAAGACAAAGTTAACTTTGCAGACAGGGTTGGCCATGATTGGCCAGCCTCTTATTCCTCATCAGCAGCCATCGAAGGAACTTTGCCTGGGCAAAGTCCCAGTACCACGCTATATGTGCGTGCATGGAGCATGTTGTTTGCCTCACAAATCCTGCAGTTGTGAAGACTTGCATGCAGAGCTTTATGTCTCCCCTCACATCGAGCATCACAAGACATGCCAAGAAAACCGCTAATTAGACAGATCAAGTCAATTAGGAATAAATATTCAAATAAATCTCCAACATTAAATGAACATCCAACATTAAAAGAAATAGATAAAGAATATGTAGATAGCACTTACTCATTAGAGCTTCAATTTCCAAAAAGACCAAGTTTGCAGCTTAGATGTGTGGTAAAATCTGTCCAGGTTACATCTTCATCCATCACTCCTAGAAAGATGATCCATGTTCTCTGATTTAAATTTGAGGCTACTTGCTCTTGTTGAGTCTAAGGCCGGAATGAAATTCCAGTGTGTGCCCAAGTGTTGGCTACCCATTTGCTGATAGTGAAGCTGGATGTAATGATTGGAAAAGAAGGGGTTTTTAAGAAAGAAGGGAAAAGGTGGTCCATGAAATTCACAGTTTATGATGGAGAAGTATATTTTTTATCAAACAAATGAAGGCAATGGTGGGTTCAATGCACACATTTTAAAGTATGATCAGTTAAAACATGCTCTTCAAAAAATTCATGCAAAAACCCTATAGTTAATAGTGAAATTGTATAACTTAGGGTAGAATGAACAAATACTTACAGGGTGGAAATGTAAGAAAAATGCCCAAGAACTTCAATGCAGAAAAAAAACAAAGCCCCAAAGAAAACAAAGATACAGAGAAAAGTTGCAGTGGGATTTGTGGAAACATAATAACACCAAAAACAGAGAGATGTTCAGAGCAATACATAGATCACATGGACACGTGGACAGCTTCCATGGATAGAGAAACTGACTTCTTCACCTTGTTGAAGGATGCTCTTCAGGTGGACAGAGGATAATGAGTTTAGCATGCTCCCATCTTTATGTGTTTATTTATGCCACATAGGGAACACCTGAATAATTCTAGTCTGTTCTGTATTGCATTGAGATGAACTCATGCAGCATCCTAGACTTGCTTCTGATGCTGTGGTCTGTAAAAAAAATTCAAGTTTCAGTGTGTATACTGAACTAAACACAAGGAGCAAAGGACCAAGGTTGCATCAGATGGAAAATATTTCTGAGACATACTTTAAGTAGGGATGGGAAACATGTTATTTTTATTTACCAATATTTTTAGCCTTGTTCGTTTAAATGTCCCTCTGTCACACTTAAAATGCAGATTTGTTTTAGTAAATTCTAAAAAATAAAGTCAAATATTTTTGCTTCACTTGTACCAACTAAATCTAGCTATTACCAACATGAAGACCATGTTTTATCAATCTGCCATGTAGATGTTAAAGAAGATGTGATGGAAAGAAAGGGACCATATAAAAGGTGTAGCAGTCCTAATTTAACTCCCACCTTCACAGTTTAATTCACAGGGATTTAACATCAACTTTTAAAGAGCTTATCACTGAAAATCTTGGCCTGGTTAAGTAAATTTTTCAGTTTCAGTCCCTTCCTTCCTTCCTTTTGGTCTTTCCATCCCAAACAAGAAGACAAATGTGTCCCCTGCCCCCACCTACCCTATCTGTAAGTAATTTGTCAGAATCCTTGTGCAGAAAAAACAACCCATGTGCAGAATGGTAATTCATATTACACAAACAAATTCTCCGTTTGAGGATGAAACGTTGCACAACTGACACAACAGCAAAAGGAGGAACCAACTGTGTACTCATTGCACGCATATCTTTCTCTCTCCTCCACTGAACTCTGTCAATTGTTCCTTCTACATATTTTCAATCATAAATTTCTCAAACTATATTTCACATGTGACACAGATTGTCCTCAGCACAAAAACATCTTGATTTCCTAGAAGGCAGGCCAAGGTTCAGAAGGTATGTCTTCTTCTGTCATAGCATTGGCTCCAAGAGGCAGTTCGCTCTGTGGGGCAAATTTCCACCCAAGCTGGTATGACATTTTCTTGGCAGGAAAGAAAGCTTTCTGCAGCCTGGAGAAATAAATGGTGAAGTTTTCGTTAGGAGAAGGATCGTAGCTCAATGATCAAACACATGCTTTGCATAGCAATCACTTTCACACTCAGTCCCTAGCAGATCATTTAGGACAGAGAAAGAGTCATGCCTGAAAGCTTGGAAAATTGCTGACAGGCCAAGCAGATAGCAATGAGCAAGATCAACTAGCTGTGACATCTTTAGCTTATTGATTACTACATTCAAATTTTGTCCATGAATTCAAGGAAACACATAGCAGAAGTGCAGAAATGGTATTGGTTCTGGTTCTGTTTGTGACAAATGGTAACCAATTCTCTTAGAGTCAATATCTAGCCTATCTGCTTTGCTTTGAACATGAATTTCCTGAAAATGTATTTATACATTTTTTTATGAATCCAAACAGCAATTAAATTGGGGTGGGTGGTAGGAATGAAGGAGATGAAACCCATAAACTACCGTAATTGACGTGCAGTGTTCAGGCACTGTCTGCGCTAGTTATCTTTTGTGTACCCTTTCTCCTCCCTGCCCCCCCAAATAGTGGAATTTGCTCAAATTTAAACAGAAAAATTTATTGAGTAGAAAATAATATCTCAAGTCAGTACCTTTGTAGTCCTAGTGGGGAGAATACCTGATTTTTATGTTGTGTATCATATCTGCTACCTGTGCACACACAGTAAAAATAGAAACAGGGAGAAGTTTAAAGAAATAAAATCCAGAAATTTGCATTAAAAGTGTGAAGTACAAAACTAGGGGAAAGGGGTCAGAGAGATTAGGTCCTGTTGCTATGACCCACCCCATTCAAAGTACAAAAATACTTAATATTAGAAAATGGGATGAATTGAAAAATAAATCATATTTTTGATGTATTTGGCAGCTTCCTAAAAATTTGTCAATTCTTGTTTTCCATGAATAAAGTTCACTGACAAATAAGAATGAATTTATAGTGATTTTGATTTGTCTATTTGTTGGGCTATAACATGACTCCAAGGCACCTAAAGCCACCAGATTTGGAGGGATGCATCTTCTGATTCTGCTCTACAATCCTGCCATGTTTGGTGGGTATTGGCATATTTATTTTTGAGTTATATTGTACATACCCAACTCAGTTTCTAATTGACACTTTCCTGGGGGGTACTTTGTGGGTGCATAGCTCTGGTGTCTGACACTGATTCTTCACCAAACATAGAAGGCTTGTAGAGGGTAGTCAGGTGAATCCTCTCTACAGCTTTGCTGTCTCTAGGTGCCTGGGAGCACTTTCCTGGGGGGCCCTCTTTGGGGGTACATAGCTCAGATATCTGAACCCCAATCTGCACCAAATTTTCAGGGTTTGTAGAATCTCCAATAAATCACAAATCATGATGAATCACCATTTTTTTCATTCATCCCCATTTCAGCTACATCCATGGCACATGCCCCCACACAGGAACAAATTGATCAGATTCTAAAGTATAATGCAAAATGAAACCTGCATCATACTAAAAGAGTAAGAAATTATCCACTGAACACCCACCTCTTGAATATGAAATCAATACAATATTCCCTGACAGACTTACACCATTTTCACGCTATGTTCACATGCAAAACCCCCAACCCCACTTGGCTTTGGATTCCAAATATTTTCCAAACCCACAGCTCTAATAGGCAGCTCTCTTCTTCCCCACTTGATCCTCGCAACAAGCCAGTGGGGTATGTCAATATCAGAAAGCATTAGACTCAAGATAATCTAATTCTAATGAGTTTCATGGCTCTGTTAAATTTCTCTTTACTCCTCAATTGTACCACTTTATGAGAATATATGAATAACACTGGCTAAAATCACATTGGGATATTATGAGTACAGAAAATGAATAATGGAAGTTGCCAAGACTAACTGAAGAGGTGCTGGATGTGTGCCTGTCATGTACCCATTTGTGCTCCTAGTCAAACACCTGGTACATGCCAGGCATCTCCTCAGTTAGACTCTATTAGCCACAATAAACTTACATTATTACTCTTTTGCTTGCATAAAATCTCTAAGTGTTTTGGTGATAATCATTATGTCAATGCCTTCCAGTGGTTGCTTGTTGGCTTTGGGATAAAATTAAATATGGATATGTGTCAAGGCATCTATTTGGAAGTAAGTAATCATATAATGTAAAGCTAGTCCAACACACTCAAATCTTTGACTAGTTGTTCTTAGTGCCTTTAAACCTATCCTCAACCTTTCATTAATAATGGCTTTGCAAGAACATTTGATTGAAATAGACTAGCTATAATGTGGAATGCAAGTATTCCTTGATTGACAAGTTAAGGATAAAGTTCTGCAAAGTGAATATGAGATGATAATGTTGATTTACTCTTCATCTCTATTCAAGGCAGAATTCATTTCTCTTTTTCCAACAGCAGATTCCGTTAACAGAATCTAAGTGTCTACAATGCTATCTCCTTTTCATTATCAGTTGGTATTAATAGAATTATTTTAGAAAATTTTAAGTGCAAATCTCTATTGATAATATATAGAAGGAAGGTTTCTATGTATATATGTTACTTTTAATGTTTAGACTAAAATGTTGATATTCCTTATGCTAGATTTGTGATCAGTCTGGTGGACAGTTGACATATGGACAATGGCAGTGAAATCTTGCAAGGCACAAGTCAAAAGTGGGTCACACTGGACTCAGAGGTACATATTTCCATGTGTGTGTGTGTGTGTGTGTGTGTGTGTGTGTGTGTGTGTGTGTGTGTGTGTGTGTGTGAGAGAGAGAGAGAGAGAGAGAGAGAGAGAGAGAGAGAGAAAGGGAGAGTTAGCCCTCAAAACTGTTTAACTGGTCTATCCTATGGGCTACGCTACAGCCATTATATTAATTGATAAAGGACTGGAAACAAAGTGCTGGGAAGGATGACCAAAGGAATTAAGGGTATTTAGACTGTAGAAGAGCAGTTTTGAGAGATTATATGTCTTCAAATATTTGACAGGCTGTCATATCCAAGATGGAGAAAGAATCTTTCCTGCAGCTCCACGGAGCGGAGTTCAGGAACTAGATTACTGCTATATGAGAGTGCAGCAATGATCTTGTGGTAGCGGAGCAAGTCAACATTCTATGAGAAGATTCCAAAAAAGGTAGACATTCCAAACACAACATTATATTTAAACTGGGCTTCAGATTGAAACCAAATTCAGCTCAGTTGAAGCTGTGCCAAATCTGCCATACAGTAATACCTTGGTTTACGAACATAATCCATTCCAGAAACATAGTTGTAAACCAAAGCACTCATGCATCAAAACAAATTTCCCCATAAGAAATAATGGAAACTCAGATGATTTTTTCTGGGGTCCCACAGACCACATACAAAATGCGAAAACCCACAAAATAAGTTGGCCAGAAGTCCACACCCACACCATGGTTTAGGTACCTGGCTGCAGAATCTGCTCTGTTTGACACTGACAACTGGATTTTATTCTGTATTTTAATGTGACAATTTAAAGTGCAATTTGTAGCCATATACACACTTGACTAGCTGCTCCATGACTAGAAATAGTTTGAAAAATAAGAAACAATGTTGAAAATAACTTAAATAAAATGTAAATATAAAGATTTTTTTTAAAAAAAACCTTAACCTGTACTCACCTTCAAAAACATTCATGGCTGTTGCAAGGGAGATTTCCTTTCCTCTCTTGGCCTCCTGCTTTTGAGGCTTGCTTGAGATGAAATGTTCCAAACCATCACCCAGAATCCAGCAAGGGGGGAGGGAGAGAGAGAGAGAGAGAGAATTGGCTCAGTTGTGATCATGTGACCTGTTCCAGTGCAAGACATTGCTTGTTGATCAAGTCAAAATTTATCAGAAATATTTGCTGTTCTTGGAGAACACTCGTAGACCAAGGTACTCGTAAACCAAGGTATTACAGTATTTGTGTTACCTTTTTCTTAAAAAGTAAAAACATTTCATGTCTGATTAGAGTGTTAGTTTATGGGAGAAAGCTAGAGATGGGCATGACTGGGAATTTTTTTTTTGAGTTGTCGTTTTTCGGGACGGGTCTGTTTCGGCTCGTTTCTGTTTTTCGCGAAATTTTTCAAAAATTTGTCATTTCGTGGTGTAGTTTTTTCGTCTGTCGTTAGTACTGGTTTGGGGGGGTAGCGGGCTCCTGGAGGCACCTCTGTGGGGTGGGTGCCTCCTCTGGCCCGCTATGAAGGGAAAGCGGGCTCCTGGAGGCACCCGTGGGTGCCTCCTCTCCTCACCCGCTACAAAATAGCATGCATAGCCAATTGGATATTGCATACCAGTTGCAGACTTGCTTAGTGGACTGGACTCTGGCAGAGGCACCCCTCTTGGGGGATGACTTCCCTGCACCAGTCAGTCAGAGATGCGGGCTCTCACTGTGTCTCACTAAGAAGGGAAACGTACTTGCGTGTAGTGCAATGCGAGTACACAGATCTGGCTTTAGGGTTAGGGTTAGCGCAAGGGCTACACTTAGGGTTACAGGTAAGGTTAGGGTGAGTATTGGGGTGCACCTCTGGGTGCCTCTCTGACCCACTTAGAAGGACAGTGTACTGTCGTATGGGTTAGGCTTAGGCTTAGGGTTCGGGTTCGGGCTATGGTTAGTGGGCTTTTTATGCCCGATTGGCACATCCCAGAAGTCTCTGTGGTCAACCTGGCCAAGTGGCCATGCGATTGGTGGAATGGCTCCAAAATTTGCATGGTCCACTCCCATGGCCAGCCCATCATTGCGCACTGCGCAGGTGTAAATAAAATAAAATAAAATAAAATAAATGGAGAGGAGGACAGGAGACATTTTGTTGCAAGAAAAACCCACTGCTACTGTAAAAAATCTGGCAGTTTTAAAATAGCAATTTTCGCATGTTTCTGTGGTGCTTTGGTGTGTTTTTGGACCACGACGATATGATTTCAAAAAAAAGATTGCGGTCGCCTGCCCCATTTTGGATCCCCCGCCCGCACCGCATGGCAGGCGAGTTGGCGAGATGAGGAGGAGGAGGATGCCCCACCAGAGCAGCCCAGGAAGGACAGGAGGAGAGGGGAGGAGGCCGGGACCCCCCCCAGAAACCACCCCTCTGGTAGGTGCCCTCACTCAGGCAGGCATATTTCCGCCTGCTTTTTTGGCCGGGAATCGGGTTTTTTTTTTTTTTTACTTTTTAAAACTTTTTTTCTGTGCTGTTGGTGATCGCGCGATGCCAGGAACGACAACACGACAAATCAGACCCAATTTTTCTTTAGTCGGTTTGAGTTCTAGTTCTGGCGGAGTAATTGTCGTTACTGTTTCCGTTACGTAACGGAAACGAGGAACGGAAACGGAAACGAGAATTTCGACGAGTCGTGCCCATGTCTAGAAAAAGCTACTGTTCTTGAACTGGCAGAAAGAGTTTCAGCCTTCATAAAAAGTCAACTTCAAAGACATATGTCTGAAGAATTAGGTTTCTTCTATTTAGACTTCCATGAAAATGTCAAGGTCAGGGCTTCTGTTTTGACTTCTTTCGATTTCAATTCTCACTTGAATTTTTCTTTCAAGAACAAGCTACTCAACTGGCACCACATTTCACTGTTTATGGTTTAATAGGGTCCTAAGCACTGTTGCTTTCCAGAGAACTAAAATTCATATGGTTCATATGATGATTAATTCAAATTATGAATCAGAATTAAAAAGCAATTTGTCTTAAATAAAACAAAGCAATTGTTTTATTCAGAGAACCAAAAAGGGCTTAAGGCCACCGCATGGCAAGTTACTTTTTCATTTCAGAGGTGGAGTAAAAGATCACTTGCTCCTTTTTGAAGAAAGAAATGCCATTCAGTGTATCTCACGTGATCCCTTGTCTGTGCCTTAAATTCCTTGCTACAATCTGCTTTTAATGGGTTAATGGCTTCAGGTGAAACTACCCTTCTCAATAGTTCAGATGGAACTCTGCCCCTTGTTTTCCATTAGCTATGCTCTGTTTTCAGAGAATGTGTAGGTGTCCTTGATCTGCTAAATGAAAGTGACTTCTGACATTCAGAATATGTATCTCACTTATCTATTTCCCTGGAGCTAGTTTTTAAAAGCTTGCCCTAACCTCTCAAACTATCCTTCTAGGCAGTGACTGAAATTCATATGGTGTCATGCTACCTTATGACATATAGTATACGGTGGAATGTTCAGCCCTGTGATTTCCATAATGTTTCCCTTCAGCACTTTGGATTTTGATTTACCAAAAAACAAATTGGCTAAATTAAGACTTTTTCATTCTAGAATTAGTTTGGCACCATAGCTTTTATTTTTTAGTTCTTAGATACGTTTTCTTTCCCTGTGGGGAATTATCTAATTTCAGCATTTAAAGCAGGAGGCTTAATTTGACTAAACTGCAGTTTTAGCTACCCTCTGGGTGTTTTATTTATTGATTTGTTTATACATATATTTCTGCTCATTCTGTGAAGGTTTCACCGTAGAGCTAGCAGTCAACAAAATTAAAAAGTGCCAAATAATAGCAAACAAATAATGTTAAAACAGCAGAGATGCCCTCCTAGAATATTAAAACCAGATAAAACCAGAGTCAAGCAAAATAAAAACACATGTTAAATCACATATTAGATATTCTCAAAGAATTCTCTCTTTGCATGTTTTAATACAAATTGACCTGTTTCCCTCCTCCTGGACTAATGTACAGACAGAACTCATTATTCACCAGCTTTCATACTTCTAGTATTCTAGTGCAAATCTCAGCTCAAAAGCAATATCAAAATACTAGTGTGTGCTTGGAGAGATAATGCATTTGGAAATGCATATTTTAAGGGGAAATGTGCGTGCTGTTCAACCCAATGCATATTTATCAAAAGCAGGTCTAATTGCATTCAGTGCCACTTTTCCCCAGAAAAGTTATGCACTCTAAAATCCACCTCACATTGTACTTCTAAATACATCACCTAGGAAGTAAGCCTCTTTCCATTAAGTGGAACTTTCATCTGTGTAAACATGAAAAGGACTAGAGATTTTCTCTTTGTATAAAGCCATAGATGTAGATGCAGAATGAATATGAGAATGGAATTTGGGAGTAAACCCATACTAAAGTGATGTTGACCAGAAATGGACTGATACTCCATCTCTCTGTGGAAGAAAATTATCTGGAAAGGCATTCAAATGACATCACAATTGGTACTTCACAAACTTAATTGGAAAGTGCCTTCAAAAGTGAAGAAAATATCACCTAGAAGACAACATATTGGACTGCCATTTGCAATCGAAAAGGACCCAAAGGAGAGCTTCTGGAGAGGAGTTTGATTTCCAAGGAAATTCAGTTAGGTACATGGGCACAAGACTAGGCCTGTAGCAACAACTAATGATTACCTATGCATATTTTCGCCTGCTTTTTTGGCCAGGAACCAGGTTTTTTTATTTTTAAAACTTTTTTTCTGTGCTGCTTGGCATCGCGCGATCGCCGCGATGCCATGAATGACAACGACAAACCCAACCAAATTTGTCTTTTATTGGGTCGGGTTCGAGATGGAGCAGAGTAATTCTCATTACCGTTCTTGTTATGTAACGAGAACGACAGCCGAAAACGGAAACGAGAATTTTGCCGAATCGTGCCCATGCCTAATACCAACAGTCCCAATGAAACCTGGTATAGGTATACGAAGGTTTGGCTGGCATTTTATGTTGTTTTCTTCCTTTTCTATCATATGTGTTTTGTCTTCAGGACTAACAGTACACAGAACATAGAGGCCAGTCCATTGGTGTATTTGAAGACATAACTGCAACACATATTCACTCTCTATGAAAGATGAAATACAAAAAATGTGAGCCAAATCTAGTCTCTGTGCATTTCCCTAGTTTGATACCAGTGTTATCATTACTCTCATTCATCTTATTTGTTTACAGAGTGAAGTATCAAAGCGCCATTTTTATATTAGAGGGATAAAATATCCTTAAGAAGACTGGACAAATTACTGGCCAAGCAATTTATTGCCTGAATCCACATATATTATTGCTCACTGGAGGTTACTTTTTCAGCTCTAGCAGCAGGTCCCCCCCCCCAATAAACTCAGGTCCTCAAGCTATATAAATATTATCATACCTTATAAACATGTCCTATTTTGATTTGAGAGTTTTTCCACATCATTTTTTTGTTGAGGTTACAATATTAGCAGCCATTTTGGAGCATGTCTGGACCTCAGATCTGCTCTCCCTGGTATCTACTTGACTAACAGCAAAAAATCTTTCTGGAATATTAGTTTAAAATATTTTGTTTATATGAAGGAGGGAAAGTTGGAAGGAGATATATCCTGGACATATAATGTGCTCTGCCTGTTAAACCACAATTAGGTTGGAGAAAATGAGTTGTATTAAGTCAACGGTAAAGGACGAAAATCCAAGGGGGGTGCTCAGAATAGTGCAAGTGGCATGAATTACAGGGTCTAATTAAATTTAGGCAGGTGCTAGCCACTAGCACAGAACCCATCCCAAAGAAACGGTTTGGCCAGCCCTCATCTAACCTCTAGGGGCCATTTTTTTATTTTAATTAATAAACTAATATACAAACAAACAGTACAAACAATAAATGTGCACCCCTACCCCCCCCCCCCCGGGACCATCCAGTTATTCCTTTGGCTTCTTTTCGTCTTCATCTTCTTTTTTTTCTAACTGGCTTCTTAGAGTCCTTTTCTCCAGAATTGTGTTGGATTGTAAGTCAGTTGTTTCCCTTTCCCTTTTAATAATACATAGTCTATAAATTTCCCCCAGATATCATAAAAAATATCCTTCCTCACTTCCCCTCGCAAAACTTTTAAACTGCAAGACAATTTGTCATTTAAAGCTATGTCCCACACCTCATTATACCAGTCTTCCATCCTAAAATCTAGCTTCAATTTCCAGGGTTTTTTTTTTTGCTATAATCAATCTTGCTGCTATCATAAGATTTGCAATTAATTCATTAGTTTTTATATCATGTTCATTAGTAGGTGGTAATGATAACAATGCTGTTTCTGGCTTACATTCAATATTGACTTGAAGTATTTCCTTTATCTCACTAAAAATTTGTTGCCAAAACTTTTGAACTATTTCACATTCCCACCAAAGATGAAAATAGGTGCCTGTCTTTTTTTCACATTTCCAGCATAATTTAGAGTATCTTGGATTTATTCTGTTCAGTCTGATTGGTGTCATATACCATCTTAAAGTTAATTTAAAATAGTTTTCCTTTATTCTGACTGATAATGATCGTAAAATCCTCATCTTCCAATTTTTTTCCATTCATCTTTTTTTTATTTCTTTGTATACGTTTAATATCTTGTTTTGTTCTCATTTTGCTAATCCATTCTTTTAATCTTGTCACTTTCTTTATTTTAAATAATTATCCATATTTCTTCATGTTTATGGGAAAGTTTTCCTGATCTATCACTAAACTAGGGGCCAGTTTTAATGCTCTAATGCTCTAATAATCTTAAGATCCTGGACTACTAATATAGAGAGCTGCTGGGTAAATTACAAACACTCTACTTTCTAATACTGACTAAGAGCCTTTTTACATGACCCCTAAGATCCGCTGGTCCCTTAAATTCGGACCAGAGATCTTGGGGGTTCGTTGCTCTTCCTTCCTCCCCACGACTCCGCACTTCCTTGCTTCTGTCTGCGTGAGGGGAGGGAGGAAAAAAAGCCTTAAAAAGGGACAAAAGAAGAAAGCCTTACCTCCGGTGCCGGTGGAAGCTTGCTCCGAGCCCCGGTCGGAGCCCCGGTTACTTCCTGGTTCCTCTTAAAGGGGCGGGAGGCAAAAAAAACAACAACAAAAAGAAGTGAGGAGAGCCCGGAAGATCCGCATAAAGGACTTGTCACCTTCTGAGAGCAGGTACTTAAAAGCTGTGCTGGGTCACGCTTAGGTGGGCGGGGTCGCACTTAATTTTCTGTTAGCTCTGGAGCTGGTGGGGAAACATTTTTAAGGTCCGGAGCTTGCAGCCCTTTGCTGCGGAGATTAGGGGTCGTGTATAAACGCCCTAACTTGGGTTACCACTTGCACTAACTGCCACGGAAAGGGAGGTACTAGATATGCTCACTTCCCCCACCGAGCTGCCTAACTCCGCCCCCCCTGCAGATCATACAAAAATATCTCCAAACCAGCATCAGAAAGATGGACACCATCCTCCTGTATAACCCAGGGTGTCCAAACTTGATGCCTGGATGTTTGATGACAGAAGCCAAATGTAGTTGAATAAAATTGCCAATTTCCCAATTTGCATGTTGTGTCCAGTGCAGGGAGGCAAAGGAGCCCCTACCAGCACTGAAAGGCTGTTCAGAGGACCCATTGGGACTGAGACTTATCTGTGGCAAGTAAAATTACATTGACAAGCATGTGATCATAGCATACAAAGTGCTATAAATCCAAAATCAACAACCTAAGTTGATATATGATTCTGACAAAGATTTGCATATTCTAAAAACTTCCATACTTCAGTCTGATTGGACAAATCAACATATTTTTGTTTATGAGACAAAATTATTTTGTGCCATATGCAATTCAAGAGGCATCCTTGATTTTGGTTTGCCTTTTGAGGCATTCGTGTTGCATCTATCCATGATGTTATGTTCCAAACCAGCTGAATCTAAAACTAAATATCTAGCATTCATATGACCCAGACCTTGATCATTATCATTAAATGGTAACACTAACCACCCCTGGAAATGTGGGGGGAAAACATAAGCCTCTCTATCTTGACATCTGACTGATTGATGAAGTCCTGTTCTTCAGACTGCTCAATGCAATCTCACAAGTTTCTTACAGTCAAGAGTGTTAAATTAATGCCAAAGCTTCCCTCAGCCTGCTTTTTAAAAAAGGCACTAACCAAAAGAATAGCTTTAGACAACTAACCTCTCACTTTGTTGAAGACTAAGGGTTTTTCTTTTTCACTTGACACTGCCTCACAGTAAAAGGCTTGACCTTTTCTTAGTGCCTGGAAAAGCTTCTGAGAATAGAGAAACAACCCGGAAATTTTTAAGTCTTGTGGGGGTCCTTCATTGTAGATATAAGTCAGATTTTTAAAAAGGGGGGAATAGAAAGCTGTTCAGAAACAGAGCTTGTGTCTCTCTGAACTCATTCCAAGGCCATGAGGTGAGGCACAATTTGGAAGTAGGTAATCTCAAAGCATTCATCCCTCAGTAGTTCTACTGAAATAAATACACCCGAAGTACTTGGACTGGGCCATCAAATTGCTCCCATGAAATGCAACAATTCCTTGACCACCTTGGAGGCTATCATATGCTTCAGTCTAACAGATAAATTGGCAAGTGAGGACATATAAAAAGCAGGATGGTGCTGTAGTTACAAGACCAGACTATGGGTTGAAAGAGGCACAGTATACATTTGGTAAATCAGGCCAAATCTTATTTGTAAAGGGTGATGAAATAGAAAACAGGAAGCACAGTGGCCTGGCTGAGTGGCATGAATCATCGAAGACTGTTTTATTGCATCCAGTTGTCCCCCAGCCCTTCTTTTTCTGCTAAAAAATAAGGGGAACTGCAGCTCTTGAAAGTCTCTAGGAATAATGATTCACCTTTCAAATAAACTGCAGATCTCCAACATTAAATATCACCAAATATCCATTTTTGAAAATTCACAATGGAGTTCTAGTCATTTTCCAGTTTTATTTTTAGCATTTTTGGCAATTTGTATGGTCTCCTCGAGGCCCCCAGCAGCCAGTTATGGAGCTGAGGCTGTTAGCTGCCTACAACTGCCAGTACTTGCATAAGTAAAATCCAGTCACAAAAAGGAGAATATTATATCTCTGAACAAAGATTGCTATTTCACAGCTCCCTTTGTTGGTGATTTGAGGAATCACTTGAAGACATAGGCCACTTGTGAAACAAGGAAGGAGATACAATCACCACCACCGCCATCAACAGATCAGGTGCCTCTCTGCTCAGATATTCTAGGGATCCTTAGGGAAATCAGTCATTGTGAATTCTGATTGAAGCTAACATGAACTCTACCTTCTGGTTTACTAAGGGGATTGATATATGCGAAGATTTTGCTCTTCTCTGCAAGTTGCAAACCAGTTTTCAACTCAGAATGGCTGTTCTGTGCAGCCAACGTGCTGTGTGGGGCATCTTTGCTTGCCCGCCCTGTTGGCATCATGTGTGTGAAGTCAACATGCCAACTTCAATGGGCTGCAGCTGATATAAGGCCTTGTCATGTGGCGGGAGGCCTCCTTCCTGATCTGGCTGTCTTCCCACCCTCCCATCCAGTTATGAGCATGAGATTAGTTGGTCACGTTAGGGCTTGATGGGAATTTTTGTCTGTCACTCAAATTGGCCCCAAGTGGCAGTGTGTTTTTGCCCATCCCATTAGATTTCTTTGGGTTTAAGGGGAGGTTTAGTAACCAGACACAATTAGCGGGTAGTGCAAGTGGTACATTTAAGTCAGATGAAGTTTATTGATTATACCCTTAGTGGGCCGGCAGCCCTCAATATGAATTAGGAAATAGATTAGGAAATTAGTAACTTAAGGTGTTAGGTATGAATAGGTATAAAGATGGAGGAATGGAGGAATGGAGGCTGCCCAGATTGCAAGTTTTGGAAGGGTGCTGAACAGGTGGGTAGTGCCCTTCTAATAATTATTATAAGTCAATATTTGACCCGCTTACACTACATTCAGGCCCCCTTGCTTAAGGGATGTTTAATAGTTAATTTGAGTGAATTTTATATCAATAAATTGTGGCCCAATTTTAATCCCATGTGTCTCATCTCTTTATTTCTGGGCTGGGTGAACAATGGCATACTCTCATTTTTTAAAAAAATGTAGATTTTGAGATGAAATGCACCATCCCCAAGGTTTTGAAATCTGATACAGCAGAACCAGCAAAGTGTATTATGTCACCTTAAAGAGCACCTAATGTTATTTGAGATGGAGCATAAAGTCTCAGGGATTACATTTACAGCCCCCAGTTTGTCAGGTACAGTGAGCTACAGTTTACAAAGGCTTATGCCAGTTAAATTTCTCACTCCTTATGGTGCCACAAGCTGTCTGGATAGCTCAGTTGACTGGGAGTTTGATTTCTCACTGTGCCTCCTGTCATTTGAGACAGCCTGTGTGGCTGTGAGCAAGCTGTACAATCCTGAGGTATCCCTAGAAAAAGGGAATGGTAAACTAGGTCTGTTTATTCCCTATCTAGAAAACCTCGGAAAGGACTGTCATAAGGTTGAGTATTATTATGCTACCACAAGACTGTCTCTTACCTGGAAACATGTACTTGGAAATAAAATGTGTTGAGAAATGTAGGTTCTAACAGAAAATATATATCTGAAATACAATAGTTATTTAATGTTAATTCTCCTAGTGATTTTTTTTTTAAAAAGCAGATTAATACATAAGGAGACCTTTGGGTAGTGGGCAGCATATAAGTTGTATAAATAAATAAATAAATAAATAAATAAATAAATAAAATACAACAGAATGAATTTAGGAGCAAAGGCATGCAGAAGTGATAGAGACTTATCCTGCAGTTTGCGCTATAATTCGGAAAAGAAGTTGCATTTTATTTATCTCTCAGTTGCTCACTATACCCACTCATCACTTTCCCTCACATGCTTGAGGGCACATAGCAATAATAACACATATATAAGCAGGTATGGTATATTTGGCTAAATGAAGACAGTAGATGCTAATCGTAATGCAAAGTATGAAAACGGTAAAAAGTTACTGTTTTCAGGAATGGCAGTTCAAGTTCTTAATGCAATTTACTGTGAGTTTGCAACAGCCATTACCTAACCAGAGGCCACCAGGAGAATAAAATACTTAAACCCAAGAATTTCCCGTCTCTTCCTGTGTTGAGAAAAAGAAAGAAATGGTGGTGTAAAGTGATTTAAATCCCCAAAGAACATCTGAAGCAAAGACAGTTGAACTCTTTGTCTGACTGAGAGGAAAGGGTGATCTCCAAGTGGTACTTGAAGTCCTTTTTCTTTTATATTATGGTTACACAAGACATTCATTAACTGGATCTGCTTCATTTCTCTGAAAATTAGCATGCTTTCTCATGCCTCTAAAATTCTCCATGCTGTCCCTCGGGGTGAAATAGACAGAATTATGTGATATGTGTAAACAAAGATAAATTTAATCTTAGGCAAATCCACACATTGGAGTGCAAGCGAAGCTTAATTAGGATTATGAATGCAACGTTATGAGATATATTTTGACATATTTTTAAAAAAATTACGCATGCTTCCATCATTTTAGAGACACGTCTTTCAATATTTCTTCAGATTAAGACTGATAAAATAAATACAGTAAGTAATGCAAGTTAGGGCGCATTTGCCTAACCACGTAGGGGAAACAGGAAATGGCCTGATAAAATTCCAGAAGTCATCTCTCTCTGTTCTTCCAGAATATCAAGTGTCCAGTACATACTTTTTAAAAAGTGGAGGGGTAGGACAAAATGCAATCAAACAATATTCACAGGAAAAACTGATTAAGATTGTGGATACAATTACATCATCTTTGTTGTTTCAAGGTCTTGGATGAGAAGCAGCAAGCTGCTGGTGAGCAGTGGGAGTTTTTCTGATAGGTGCCGTGTAGTACACTCCATGAGCATTTATAAGGAAAGTACTTATTTTTTTCTTCAGCAATGAATTGTATCCAGTGCTCTAGTTTCTGTATACTATTGTGAAGGAAACCGTTTCACTATTTCTAATTAAAATTACAGTCAGGTTATGCCACCTCCCTAAATGAATGGCTGAAAACCTGCTGTGCTACTGTGCAAAAGGCCTAACCCATGGAGGGAAAATGCTTTGAATTTAGAAACCAGACTCTTCCCGAGTCATATGACTCAGTATACAACAGTTTATGTCTACAGTAGTACCTTACAAGGTGAATTAAATTCATTCTACAGGTCAATTCATCTTTTTTTAAAAAAGTCATATGAGGCACGGTTTCCCATAGGAATGCATTGAAAACCAATTAATCCATTTCAGAGGGTTTTCAGTGCATTCCTATGGGAAGGCTGTCTAAATCCCCTCAATCAAAGGACAGCAGAGCTGTCAAAATAAGGTATGTTTGAGCTGCCGGGGTGGGGGTGGGGGGACAGCTTTCCACTGTCTCTTGATTGAGGGGGCACAGAGACTCGGGTGAAGAGGAGGAATCCCTGCTCTGTTCAACAAAGTGTTGGGCAGAGCAGGGAATGATTGATCTTCGACAACCTAATGCTAATGCTAATTCTAACCTAATGGCTAGCTGCACCACAGATTGAGATCAGAGAGATAAGCTCAACAGCTAATTGGTGTGGGGAGGGAAGGAGGGAAAACGTCAAAATAAACCTCCTAACTAATCAGGAAAACAATCAGTTTAAATCAACTTGCAGACAAAGGGAAGGGAAAGAGAGACATGATACAATCAGCTTTGTGGTCCTGAAATGACTATCCTAATGTAGCCCAGAGATAGGCAGCACAGCTCCGGGTCCTAGCAAGCTGCGCCACAGATCAAGATTGGATATACATTAACTCATCAACAGCTGATTGGTGCAGGGAGGGAAGGAAGGAAAACAATCAGTTTAAAAAGAAACCTCCTGTTCTCATGATGACTGTATCAAGAAAGAGGCCTCTCTCCACTAGGATGAATTGTTTCATTTCCAAAACAAAAAATGGTTTTCATTTCATTTCTTGATCAAATGCTGTCTTTTATTTTGTCTTAAGCCAAAATGATTTGTTATGTAACGATTACAAAATAACAAAACAGTGGTGTTTTTTTTTCATTTTGTGCACATCTCTACATAACAGTACAATAGGATTTCTGCCACTGAATATGCTTTTAACATAATCTGCCCATATTTATTCATAGTCCAATGCCATCTGATCTGTATTACAGGCAAGGTTTATATCTAAGACTGCTTCCAGCAGTTTGACTGATGTGTATCATATCTTGTCAGATTCAAAACTATTTCCCTGGATGTCTTCCTGCTTCCAGGCTTAATTCACATTGCTGGTACTTACCTTTTAATGATAACATGGCATGGTACTCAAGTACTTGAAGGCTTCCTCCCATAATGATTTGCCTGTAGGTTAATGTTGTTGGACATTTGGTTTGCTATATGCCGTTCCATTAGAGGTGAGGCCCACATCTGCACAGTTGAGGGTTTATTTGGTCATGGAGCCTCAGTGATTACTGAGTGACAACCATGTTCTGAGATATAGTGTTCATCACTCTGTCACACTAAAGTGAGCTACTCTATCAGCTGTTCCTGCCACCTTCAGAAAGGCTTCATGAAACACATGGATTGACATAAATGGGATTAAATAAATTGAAGGCTGGAAATATGAGAAAAGAAGGAAAGCAAAACTCAGTTGTTCATCCCTTTGGACCAGAAGAGCCATTTCTTCAGTAGGTGTCATCTTTTCTATTTTACTCCTCAAGAATCTTAGGGCAGGACAGACCTCTGTTCCTCTAGGATTCAGACCTTTGTTGTTGCTTCATATAATTGTTGATGTTTAACAAATTGATTCCATCTCTTCTAACACTATAACAAATGTAAACTATGAGGAAAAGTATACCTACAACAAATACCTTAAAAAAATAAATGAAACCATCTGTCCCAATTAAAAAAAACCACCTTGAATGCTGCTTTAGCACACAAGCAGAATATAATAATAATATATAAATAATGGAAAGACTTGATTTCCTCAGAACCTGCATGTGATGTTGCTGAGAGGAAAAAAATTGTATTTGGCTGCATAAATTGTGTCAGAATTTGCTCAAGGCTTCCCTCCGGATTCAATTCCACTCAAATATTTCATGGCAGAAGAGGTTGGGAAAATCTCAACAGTGCATTTTTACTTAGCCATTGCATTCTTTTTTCTTTGCTCTTGCATATTAGCTCACATTACTTCATCACAATAGCCACAGAACTTCCCAAGGCCATAACATATTGTATCTCAGCTACTAATGAGAGCTGGCATGTATTCCTGCTGGGCTTTCTTTGAATTTTTCCCACTCTGTTCTAGTGACAGATGTTTACTGCTGTGTCCTAAATTTTGACTCCACAAATCTGAATGAATCTTCTTTATTGAAATCATTTCTTTAGCAGGTGCCATACTTTCTATTTCACTGTCTAATGATCCTTAGGGCAAGTATTTCAGGGTAGTCTGGCCAGGTTGGGGCTTGAAGGCACTGCATTTATGTCATGGGGTTCCTCAGGGCTCTATACTGTCTCCCATGCTGTTCAACATTTACATGGAACCACTGGGAGAGGTCATCAGGAGGTTTGGGCTGAGGAGTCAGCAATATGCTGATGATACTCAGCTCTACCTCTCATTCTCCTCCAATCCAGGTGAGGCGGTTTCTGTGCTGACCTCGTGTCTGGGCCAGATAATGGATGAGGATTAATAAATTGAAACTCAATCCAGACAAGACAGAAGTGCTTTTAATGGGTGCTTCGCTGGACAGGTTAGAGGGTCATATTCCTATCCTGGAAGGGGTTGCACTCCCCTAAGGGACAGGGTCTGCAGCTTGGGAGTGCTCTTGGATCCCGGTCTAACTCTGGAAGCCCAGGTGGACTCAGTGTCCAGGGGTGCCTTTCTTCAGCTGCAGAAAATATACCAGCTCTGCCCCTACCTAGATGAGCAGAGCCTCATGACAGTTACACATGCACTGGTAAACATCCCATATTGATTACTGCAATGAGCTTTATGGGGCTACCTTTGAACACAGTTCGGCGATTGCAACTGGCTCAGAATTGTGCGGCGCAGCTGGTAAACTGTGGCGCTGCCAGGGATCACATCACGCCAATTCTGCGTAACCTACATTGGTTACCAGTTGCTGCCCAATTCAAAGTGCTTGTTTTTTTGACATATAAAGCCCCAAATGGCTTAGGACCTAGATACCTGAAGGAATGCCTCCTCCCATATGAACCTACCCGGCAATTAAGATTGAGCCACGGGGGCCCTCTTGAAATAGCCATCCCTCAAGGAGATGAGAGGGATGGCTTGCAGACATAGGGCCTTCTCAGCAGCTGCCCCCCAAGCTATGGAATGCCCTCCCAAGTGAGATCCACCTGGCGCCAACATTGATGACATTTCGGTGCCACGTAAAAACCTTCGTGTTCCAGAAGTTTTTTAATTGATACAGTATAGACTGTGGGTCCTCTGATGGCAATTTTAGTGTAATGATTTTAGTGTAAGGTTTTTATTATTGTTTTAATTATTTATTGATATTTGATGTTTTAACTGTTTTAATTATTTGATTGTAAGCCGTCCAGAGACCTTTGGGTAGTGGGCGGCATATAAGTTGTAAAAATAAATAAATAAAATAATAAATAAAATTAGGTCATCCAAATCACTGTCTGTTATTTTTCTGTTGTTTTGTTAAATGAAAAAAAGTCCTCTTGAGTGTGAAGATGGTGAGTCTCCCAATCTCTCAGAAAAAGAGTGGTGATTCCTCAGTCTTGCTTGAGGAGGGCCAAGCGAGAATTTCACCCTATTCAGCCCAGTGTTCATCCACAATCAGCCCATGTTTGCCATTGTTAAAGCTCCCTTGCAAGCCCAGAAAAAGGTCTGTTTGGTCACTAAGAAGAAAGAGATTTCTAACCCAACTACCAGATTATCAGTATCTCTATGGGGAGAAGAGGAAAACCCTTGCTGCTCATGGAGCCTCTCCATGTGACTGGGACACCTTTTCTGAATTCATGAAGAGGGCTATAGAGAATGGGCTCAACTAAGCATGGTGTCATTAGGCTTCGTTCCACTGCCGGGTACTCTCCGGTGGGCCTCCCTAAGTGGAAGGACGTGAGACTGTTTGAAATCTCACATAAGGGAAGGGGAGGAGCGGGCTATATAAGCCCACCCCTCCCAGGCTATGGCCTCTTTGGGAGCGCGGACCGATCAGGGACGCGTGCTGCCATTCCACAAATGCTTTTGTTTTTGAAGAACGCAGCTGGCAGCACCAAGTGGTTTGGGCTGTGCTTCAGCTATTGGGTTTTTCAGTGGCAAAGGGCAGGCAGAGAGTAGGGAAATGGCCCAACTATTGCACTGTACTACCTTAACCCCCCCTTTAGTTTAAAGTTTATTACAGTTTAATAAAGTGTGGGCCTGTTATAACTCATCACTCATGTCTCGCATCTTATTCCGGTGTGGGAGGGCAAAGCACTTTGTGTTCCAGACATGGATCCAGTCAACTGTTACTCTCAATGTACCAGTGCAGAAGTAGGTCCTAAGAGGCTCACACTAATAATGATCATCAGTGTGGAGAAGGTTTTATTGACTTTATTGTTCTACCTGCATGTACTTTCCAAAACTAACAAATTTGATATATAAAGATATCAGAATCCCCCCCTTCTGGAATAATTGTTTAGGAATATGACAGCCTTATGACATGAGGTAGAATGGGCATATAATTTCAGTTTTAGTGCAGAACAAACGCAGGTGTGTAATGTTTTTAGATTAAAAGCAAATTATGAGCAGCTTAGAAATCCATGATTTTCATTTCTCCCAGGCTTTCCTAACTTGCCATAAACTACACAGTAATCTTTATTTTCTGAATAGTGTGATTTACTACAACAGAGATAGCAGCATTGTGCATGCAGAGATATAGAAATGGCATTATGTATGCTAAGGTATTGCCATAGCAGTCTCTGTGGACTAATTAAATTGTGTGGAAGCAGAATTCTTGTTTATTTTGCGAGGCCATAACTTGCGAATGAGTCTTAAATAAATTATGTGTGTCTACTGTGGTGGGTAAGGTAGGAAAAATGCTAATGGAGCTACAATCAGGCTAATAAGGTGGATGTTCCAGGTCTGTAATTCTACATTGATAAAACTCTTTGGAAAGCTACACTGAGAAAACACAAGAGTGTCAGGCAAACAAGTTTATTTGAATATGTTCAAATTTATAACAAGATTGGAGTCCAAAACAGTTTTCAAGACTCCTGAATAGATATTTAGGAACATTCAATAGTCCTAATTTGTGTCTATTATTTCTCTCTGCCACTCCAAGTAGCTCAGTAATTGAAATGCTAAATAACAGTTTCCCCTTGCTAAATTGTAATGATGCCCTTTATAATCCTCCCTTTAATGCAGTTCCTGAACTTTAGAAAGGTTGCTTACTGCCAAATGTCAGTTCATCACTGGGAGTGCCAATGGAAATCCTCTTGTTTTATTATCCATTATACCAAATAAAATTGGCACTGCCCAGTGAACTTGCTATGCAAGTTCCTCTGATTTATGAAGAGAGGAGAAAGGGCAAAGATAGCACACCTCTCTGATAAAGAACCCAGCCAGCACAATGGAAATTAGAGAAGAAACCCATACTTTTCACTTCAGATGAGGTCATGGGAGATTTTTACTCCCAAGTTGACTTTTAAATTGAGAGAAGCATGGAAAGAAGAGAGTTGCATGGTTAAAGTGTAGATGGAGTTGCACGGCAAAAGTGAAGGTGTTCAAGTGGTTCAATGAACTATCTTTCTATGAGTTATGATGCAGTCTGACTGACTCTGACCAAATTCCCTGGACTAATGTGCTGACTGAAACAAATTATCCCTTAGATTTGGCAACAATTGGTTTCTCAATGATATTTTCAGCTCAAGGTCAGATTTTGATTTTATTGCTTGATCGTCTATCTCGACATTTCCTGGCCTTTAACTAATTTTTGTCCACTTTGACATTTGCTGCTATGGATGGAACTTGGGGGTGATCATGATTGGAAAAACAAACAAACAAACCCACAAAAGAGCTACTTTGTTTCATTTTCCAATTATTCCATTCATATCTGAAAGACAGCCTCTGAAATATGAAGCATTTGGTTTAATGAATGAGATGAATGTCAATATTCTGGATTTTATTTGGATGTTCTCATTTGGACTGCCTTCATTTCATCCACATATATCTGGAAGGTGAGTCAAACTGGACTTCTTTTCTTGAGAGACTGAAAGAATTCTTATGTAGGGCCATCCTCCTGTTTAATGGCTGTTTAGTTTCTCCAATGTAGAGAGGGGTTGGGGAGGCTATTCATGTAAGGGTTGAAAACCCCTCTCTCAACAGAGGTGGGGGGGCTCAGGTACAGTCTATTGATTTCAACAGTCCTCAGACAAATCAAAAATTCTTCACACCACCAGCAAGGCCAGAGCTAACAACCCATACTTAATGGGCTTTAGGAAGGTTGTAAAGGTGGGATTTTCATGCACCTTAGGCCATTGTATACCCAAGGAGGCTACTGAGACTGTTGTCCACCTAATGAGCCTATTTAGGCCATTGTCCATCTTATGAGCCTATTTCAGACCAGGGTGACATGACGTCAAAGTGGACTATAAGAAGACTCGCTACTAGGGCAAGAGCACAGTTAAGGCTGCAGTATATCACTTTATCCTCTGTGCTAGGAGGTTCTTGCCATCCTTTCTTGCACCTGGAAGCTTACTAGACTGGTCTGAAAAGAACACGTTACGGTGGGTAACACCAGGCATTGGCAACAGGATGCCATGACCATTGGTGATGACGATGAATATAAAGTAGTGCTGACCTACATTAGTCTGATGATGATTATCAATCATGTTGATGATTTCTCTTTCTCTGTACTGTTTCCTACTGATGAATTGATGAGGTGAAGGATGGTGATGTGATGATGAATGTGAACTTTAAAGTATTGTTAGTGCCTGCACGGATATAAGCATGATTGATTTTTCTTTCTAATGTGTTGTTTTTGTTACCCACTTTTGGAGAAGATGAATTTCTATTGTTCCTACTTTTGTCCCTACTTTTTGGCAGACTTTATTTGCCCTGTATGATATAGTGGCAGAAATATCAATGAGGAAAAACAAAATGAAAAAAACCCTAAAATAGCCCTATGTTTAACAAAGGGACCAGCAACCAAACGATCACCCAAAAGGAGAGGCCATCCCAAATAACCCAACATGAATGAAATCTGAATATTTTCGCTGTCATCCTTGTATAAAGCATGGGAAATACAAGTATGCCTTTTTGGCGTTTCTGGATTACCCCTCCCTAAATTCCAGAGGCCATTCTGCATGAACAACTCTGGGAGTCCTATTCCCAAAAGACAGATCTGTGTACCTCTTCTGGGAAATCTGGATGTTAGGATGTCTTGGTCATGAATTTAGACAGAGAACCCAAAGTAAAGGCTATGTTGTCCAGTCCAGAACACCAGTGAGGAAAAACTCTCCCATTTATGATTGTAGCAGCTATTTAGAGATATAACGTGATCTAGAATCACTACATTGTTTTGCACCTGAATGCTAAAGAATGAAGAGACAACTGAGCTTATGTTTATAGTGCACTGAAGATCACTATTAGCCTAGAAACCAGTTTGTTCATTTGTTTTCAGGTTAAGAAAAATCATTCAAAGTAGCCCAGTTGCCGTTATCTATCTTCTTACAGATCAGATCACATTTAATTTACTCATGAAGAAGGTTATGGCTACAACTGAGATTATTTTTGTTGTTCCCATCTATTCTATAACCTTTCTCTTCATGAGAATAAGAACACCTTGCCAATTGTTTCCTTAGGTGCAAGACAGTTTATTCTCACTATTAATAGAAATAGAGACAAACCTGGTAGCATATGTGGTCCATGCTGGTAACCTTCTGCACCACTGTGATTGACAGGGATGACAAGCGCTTGCAAAACTTACTGTTTTGATTTAATGCTCCATCAAGGTCCTGTTTATGAAAATTCCCCCATTTCCACAGTGGTCAAATTCAGTACATACAGCTATCCCTGTCATGGAGAAGACAACTTTGTAGGTACCCATTATAGCGGGGAAAACTGCAACTAATTCGGCATAGTTTGAACAGTTAAAGCACTGAGCCTAGAATGGGCAAATCTCACAGATTTTGATGTTTTCCACATTCACATAGTTTTAATCTATAGATTTTCTCTCCTATTCCAGCTGTTTAAAACTGGAAAATTTTTGAACATTTATCTCAACGAAGTGAAATGAAATCTTCCTTATCCCAAGTAAAGGCTGGGAAGATGGTTGCTTCTGTTGCTCATAACTACACTTTCCAGATATGCAGACTCCCAGATATGGATCAAAAGACTTCAGTTTTACTCCCATGGTACTTTATTTTTAATGCTACCCATCAACAATTTATTTATTTATTTATTTATTGAGTATTTTTGCCCCACCTTTCTCTTTAGAAAAGGACTCAAGGTGGCTTACAGTAATGAGGGACAATATACAGTCCAGTACATGCAAGACATATTCAAATTTGAGAACAGGGAATTGAGGAGCATCTTATAGCAATAAAAGGCAACATTAAAGCTAAAAGAGAATGCATTAAAGAAAAAATTCCATTATGAGGGAAGTCGCTAACATTGAAAACACTGGTGTATTTATGAAGTTAGTCAATGTAATCATGTACAGTGGACTATCTAAAAGTGAGGGATGGAATCTAACTCTGGAAACAGTGCCAGTGCAATCACACAATGAGATATATAAACACAAAGTTATAAGTGGTTAGAAACACAACGTCTGTGCAGTCATGTATGGTAGTTCATATAAAAACACATAATATGTAGTCCACCATTCAGGGAAAGCTTGCCTGAAGAGAAAGGTCTTGGCCTGTTTCTGGAAAGATAGCAGAGATGGGGCAGCCCTGGCCTCCAGCAGGAGGGATTTCCAGAGTCTGGGTGCAGTGGCTCAGAAGGCCCTTTCATATATTCCCGTGAGATGTACCTGTGAGGGTGGCAAGATGGATAGAAAGGCCTCTCCGGATGACCTTAGTGCCTGAGCCAGTTCATACTGTGAGATTCGATCTTTGAGGTAGCTAGGACCCAGATTGTATAGTGCTTTGTAGGTTAATATTAGCACTTTGAATTGTCCCTGATAGTTGATTGGCAGACAGTGGAGCTAGAGGTCAGTGTGAAATGGAGGATCCCAGGCCCATGTGTCAAACAAGAGGGCTGAAAGCCAAGAGAATGAAGGGAGAAAAGAGAAGAACCATAAAGAGATGTGAAAGGGCCTGCTCTTGTGTAGCTTGTTTGGAGGCAGGCGGTGCTGCTGAGTAGATGTAGGCCAAATAGGGACCTTCTTCTGGCTGTAACCATCCTGATTCTTCTGAAGACACCTAGGGGTTTGGAAGAGTCTCATCTCTGTTGAGCAGTCTGAAACCACATTACATCTCCCTTAGTTTCTGGAGGCAGCTGTGCTACAGTGGTGCATACTGGTGGCATATACCATTAACCTACTTTTGCAACTGATTGGAATTCCACATTGAAAATCAAATTAATTACCAAGCAGAGCTGAGTTAGTTTCCTCGCCACTCATTTTAATATATATTGCACATTTTCTACCATCTCCTGACTGTTCGGTGAGCATGCAGTTGTACTGTGGGATTATGCTTCATTTTCCAAGGATGGAAAGGTGGGCCAGAGGAGCTTCAGACTCTCAAACAAAATTATTAATAGCTGGGTGTTATACTGATTAGATTTAGGTGGCCGGAAAGGTTGCCAGTGAACTAAATCTAGCTGGCTGTGCTATGTTTGCAGTCCAGCATTGCCCTCATTACAAAACCATCTGTCATTTACCATGTTGGCAGGCCGTGCTTTAAAATGCCATGCCTGGGTTGCATGTGCAAGAGAATAAATGGCCCTCTCAAATCATTAAAGCACTGGAAGTGTTTGTTATTCAAGACTGAGAGGCATTCTGAAAATAATGGCCAAGCACAGAAATGGAGTTTATACTGTACCTACCTATATCTTGCTATTTGAATACCAGTTGCCCTTACCTTCAGCACTTCGAGCCATCATATTTAACAAAGCAATGGCATTGCAAGGCTAATTAATAGATTAATCAAAATGAAGGTCTTGGTTAAAGTCTTCACCCTTGGGGTAGAAAACTATCACCAATCCATGAATCTTAGAACAAACAAAGCCAAACATCAGTTTAAGGCTTCTGTGTGTAGATGGGAAGCTCATGCATGGGAACACATTCATTTCTCTCAGAAGAAAATGACAAATTGCATATAAAATCATATAGCACAGTGAACCCAATGAAGAATGTTGATCTGTTTCCCCACTTAATTCTTTGTCACAAGGACTGTATCTTCCTATATATGACATCATCATTTTTAAGATCCTTGGGGAAGGCCTTTGTCATAGCCCTGCTGCCCTAAGGATGACGTCATGCAAGGAAGCATTTTTGCCAGATATGTCCAGGCAATGGATCTTCCTTCCATGGGAGATCAGGCTGGCTTTCTCCTTCTTGCCCAACCCCTGGCATTTTTTTTCAGCTTGCTATCAATAAATAAGTTGCTGTTAAGGAGAGCATTTTAACAGAAATGATAGAAAGCCTACATTTCTACTAAATTATGAGTCAAAAATAAATATTCACTCTTTCTCCTCCAGTCTTTTAGTGTTCAAAGATACTGTTCCTAAAATCCATTCAGTATGAAGTTACTACTCAGAAATCATTCTTTATTTCCTCATATTTACACTGTTTTTTGTGTTCTCATTCTTTAGGGTATTTCTTAGCCCGCAGTTGGTAGTGGCTCTCCATGCAAATCCACTGTTTGTTATTGGGTTTCTTTCTGTGAAGGATCTGAGATTATGCCATAAGCAAACAGAAAGATGGCCAAGACTGGCCACTGGGAATTAATCATAAACTAAAACTAGTAACTCAGAGAAAAATGCTATATTTATTAATGAGGGTAAGCAGCAATTATAGCAGTCATCTAGGAAAATTTGTGGATTTTCAGTTTGCTATGGCCTGTAAACTACTCTCTGAAGGCTATGATTTGTTTAAGGACAAGCTGACTTTAACTTAATAATAACTTGAGGGGATGTAGAGAACTAGCAATTTGGTCCATGAGCCAATCAAACTGAAGCATTTGGATATAAGCCAATCAAGTGTAATTGGCATTAATGAGACTCAGTGGCCTTAAAGCAGAAATAAAACTTAGGTTAACTAAATGAGATTTGGCTGGATGCTATCAAGCAATATCTTCATATCTTAAAACTGCCATCCATATCCAAAAAGATGTTGGAAGAAATAATGGACACTTAACCTTACATTATTTGGAGAGTGCATTTTCCTGTTCTCAGCATGGAAGTCATAATGAAACAAAGCCATTATAGCACTACCAGACAGCTCCACATGAACATCAAGGAGATGAACAAAGAGTGGAGATGAGATGAGCCCTTTTGAACTTCTGCCTTCAAGGCTAGTGGCTTGTGCTCCAAACAGAGAAGGGGCCATATCATTCCATAGTAGCCACATGAGATTCACCAGTAGCCTCTGGTATAAGAGTCAGGGTGTGGATGACAACCAGGAAATCTGCAGGGGGGGAGCAGAACTGGGGTGTTTCCAGCAGCCAAGAGCGTGGTCAGTCCGTTTCAGGATCAATAGACACAGAAAGAGTCATCAGCCAGTCCAAGGTCAAGAGTCACACACAAACACAGTCCAACAGGGAGGGGGATGCCAAGCAGGAAGATTTACAGGGTTAGCAGTAGAGATGGGCATGACTTGGAAATTTTTTTTTCCAGTTGTCGTTTTTCGGGACAGGTCCGTTTCGGCTCGTTTCCGTTTTTCGTGAAATTTTTCAAAAATTTGTCGTTTCGTTTTTCGTTTTTCATTTGTCGTTACCGCTGTGATTTAGTGCGACTTGACTTCCCAGAGCATGGGGTAGGGGGTAAGGGCTAGGCTTAGGGTAACGGTTAAGGTTAGGGTGGGTTAGTGGGTTGTACCTCTGGGTGCCTCTGGCCCACTAAGAACACAGTGTACTGGCGTATGGGTTCGGGTTCGGGTTAGGGTTAGGGTTTAGGGTTCGGGTTTGTGGGCTTTTAATGCCCTCTCTGGCACACCCAGAAGTCTCAGCAAAACCTGGCCATGCGATTTGTGGAATAGCGATTGATGGCCAGCCCATCATTGCGCGTGCGCAGGTGTAAAAAAATAAAATAAAATAAAATAAAATAAAATAAAATCAACGGAGACGTATTTTGGCAAGACAAACCCACTGCTGCTACTGTAAAAATTCAAGCATTTAAAATAGCTAATTTTCGCATGTTTCTGTGGTGCTTTGGTGTGTTTTTGGACCACGATTTCAAAAAAAATATTGTGGTCGCCATTTTGGACCCCCCCGCCCGCACACCGCATGGCAAAGGCAGACGAGACGATGCCCCCCCTGCCTGGTACCAGCAGCGCAGCAGTAGCACCAGCCAAGGAGAGGGGGCGGGGAACCCCCCCCCCAAAAAAAAATAAAACATCCTTCTGGCCTGGTAGGTGCCCTCAGACAGTTTTCACCTGCTTTTAGGGCCGGGAATCGGTTTTTTTTAAAAACTTTTAAAAACTTTTTTTCTGTGCCGCTTGGCATCGCGGGATCGCCGCAATGCCAGGAACGACAACGACAAATCAGACCCAATTATTCTTTAGTCGGTTCGAGTTCGAGTTCTGGCAGAGTAATTCCCGTTACCGTTTCCGTTCCGTAACGGAAATGAGTAATGGAAACGGAAACGGAAATTCCGCTAAGTCGTGCCCATCTCTAGTTAGCAGAGTTCCAGAAAGGTTCAAGGTAAGTGGGCTGAAGGAGTCCAAGGTCTCACAGATAATTTACAGAGCAACAGAGTTACAGGAAAACTTACAGAGCAACAGAGTTCTAGGAAAGTTCAAAGTAACCAGGCTGAAGCTTCAGGAGTCCAGAGGTCTCACGTTGCTGAGGCAAGGAACAGGGAGTGCTGGCACCTAGCTTTATGCCAGGAGCAAGCTCACCATCTGCACTCTCTGATTGCCTCAGCCTGAGATGGGCCAGTCTCTGCAAGGAGGCAAAGTCCTGCAGTCCCGATCCTGACATCAAGTCTACTCTCTTCACTTTCCTATTTTTCTTGGAGAATTGCAGATCATTAAGCATCCAACCTTTTGGCCCTGAAGGTCACTAGCTAGGAACCTTGTCCAGTGGCACTGTAGTGTCCAACTCAAATAGTTTACCCTCTAATTTCAATGCTGGGAACATTAAAGAAGGTGCTAATGAATTAACCAATTCACAACTTACTTATCTCAAGATTGGGTGCATATTTTGTCAAAACCTATGGGGAAGATGGCTCTCCTTTGTCAGGGAGAGCATATGAATCAGAGTTACAATGTACCCAGAAAACCCAATGAGATATATATTTGAAAAAATTCCCATCTTTATTTATAGCTGTGTCTTCTGCCATTTACTGCAGCCCCTGTGCTGGGCTGGAAATGGGAATTTACAAGGGAAAAGATACATTTAAGGAGTACATAGTTAATTCTTTCATATTGCTTGCCATTAATGTATCTTAGCCCTTGGTGGTTCACCTGTATTTCCTTATAGACAACCCTACAGTCTCAAGGAACAACTATCCCACACAAATATAGAGATACAGTAATCCCCTGCCGATTGCGGTTCATATACTGCGGTCTCAGTATATTGTGGACTTTTTATGTGCTCCCTCTACCTCACCAAGCTGAAGGAGCCCTCACTGGTGAGTTCTGCTTGGTGAGGCGGTGGAGGGTTTGAAAGCCAAAGATAGAGTGCATGCAAGGCACCGCTTCCACCCCCCTCCACCTCAACAAGCTGAAGGGCAAGGGAAGGAAAGAAAATGGAGAAGCTGAGAAGCCACTGCTGCAGCTAAAGGGTTCTCAGCCACCATCATTCCCCACCTGCTTTTCCCTTCACACACACACACACACACACACACACACACACACACACACACACACACACACACACACACACACACACACACACACACACCCACACACACACACACACACACACACACACACACACACACACACACACACACACACACACACATGACTGCAGACTCACTAAACAGGTTTCCAGTATGGCTGGGAAGGAAGGAAGGGGCTGACCAAGCAAGCAAACAAGCTTTCACCTCAGTAAAGGAAGGGGTCTGTTCTCAGCCACCAGCACCACCCCACCTGCCTTTTCCTTTACACACAGGCTCCCTCACTCGCTCGGCAACTTTCCCAGATGGCGGCAGTGTGGCTGGGAAAGAAGGAAGGAGCTGGCCAAGCACATGGGCAAGGGGAAAGGGAGAGAGGGGTGGTGTGGCTGAGAACGGATCCCTTTCAGCTGAGTAAAGGAAGGGCGAGGGACGAGAGAAAATGCTGCTACTGCTGCCGCCCCAGCTAAGGCTGAGGCAAAATGGGTCCATTCTCAGCCACCACCACCACCTGCCTGCCTTTTCCTTTACGTGCGCACTCCCTCCCTCGCTTGGCACCTTTCCTGGGCAGCGGCAGCGTGGCTGGGGGAAAAAGGAAGGAGAGGGCCAGCCAAGCGAGCAAGCAAGCAGGTGGGCAAGGGGAAAGAGAGGGTGGTGGTGGTGGTGTGGCTGAGAACAGATCCCTTTAAGACTCATCTGGTCCAGGAGGCATCCAGACCTGACCCAATCTGCAGATGCTGCCACCACTAAGGCATCTGCATATCGCGGATTTTCATTTATTGCGGGTGGTGGGGGAACACAATTCCCATGATCATCACGGGACTACTGTAGTACCTAAACCTTTCTATAACTCTTGATGCCAACTCTGTTCTTGGTTGTGTTCTGGCAGCACAATTACAGGCTGCAACAATGCCACCCACAACACCAGTTTGTTCACCGTTCACTTCTGGGAAATCATGAATGATCATTTCATAGCACAGGGTAAATAGTAGACTGAAACGCCATGCCCTATAGGATCATGTCCTCAATGTAGATGAGTCCTTATGTTGAGATCAGCTTGAGGAACTGAAAACTCCAAAGTAGAGATGGGCACAAAGCCCAAAACCAACTGGGACATTCATTCAAACTTGCCAATTCATCCAAATCAGAGAACCCAAACTTTCCTGAAGCAAGGAATTTGGGGGTAATTTACAGTCCACCGGGTTCATTGCCTGTCCTGACAACTCCCCCATCCTGTTCCTACTCCTTGAGTCTGTTTTCCACTGCCCCTGATGCATCCATTGCTTGTCCTGCAGCTTCCTCCTTCTCCTCCTTTGCTGTGGGTGCCATTGCCTCTGCCTATATGACTCTTCTGCCTTGACTTCTGTTGCAAGAGCCAAACCTTTCCCTGTCTGTCTGTGTGGCTGCCAATCATCCAATCAATGAATCAATTTGTTGATTTTTCATTAAGACATTGAGAAATTTGTGGTTTGTGGTTTGCCAAGCTTGATGAACCATGAACCACCATATTGGCAATTCTCCATCTCTACTGCAAATCTTGATAGGGTGGAGGATCTACAACAATTGGGAGAGCCTAGATACTAGTTCCTTAGAGAAACAAAATAATAATAATTAAAAACAGAGTATTTATTTATTTATTTATTTATTTATTTATTTATTTATTTATTTATTTATTGAATTTTATACTACCCATCTGTCAGCAAGGTCACTCTTGGTGGTAAAACATTAAAGTAAAATACTGTATTAGTAAAGTAAAATATTACTTTAATATTAAAGTAAAATATTAGTGTACTGTCATTGTTTAGAGTCTTGGACAACAACCTGGGGAATGTAAACACTAACCTGTTTTCAACTATGAAACCCACCGGATGACTTTGGATGTCTCATTATTTCTCAGCATAATCACATCACTTTTTAAATTTTTCCTTCACATTTGCAATAATGAAACAAGAAAATATTTGAATTCATCTGTGTGTTGTGTTATGTGCTATCAAATCATCTAATCAGTATCAACTTATATTTACTCTAATAGGGTTCTCAAGGTAAGTGACATTTTTATTTAAGAACTGCTTTGATCAGTTCCACCCCAACACCACTGATTTTCATGGCTTCACGAGGATTCAAACATAGCTCTTTTGTGATTTAGTACGTTACACTATACACTTACCTCCTTTGTGACAAACATGGGTTTGTTGTCATTTATTCTGCAAAATGCCCTGTAGTTTTTGTGTTGTGGTAGAGTGGGTTTTTAAAATGTGCACTGCCTTCCTTCAATGCAAGCAATTTAGTGATGCTATGTGTTTCTGTAAGACATTGCTTCCTTCTTGAAAGGAAGCAATGAACACCATCCTTTCCAACTGCCTGGGTTGCATTGGTTTGGAGGCCCCACTTTGCACTCCTTAGGAAACTTCTGAAAAGTGATTTACCATCAACTGAACCTTTGAGGTAAAGATGTAGTCCGACTCCGAGTCATAATTCTCTGACGGATATCGTTTATTTTTCTCTAGAATAATTTTAAATGTGCTTTCATTTCAACCCCCCCCCCCCAAATTGTGCTCGTGACTTGCTCTCATCAACTGAGTGGAATGAAGGATATGCTTTGAAGGATCTGCCACTTCACTGTTTAGAATTCTCCCCCCCACCCCACTTTCATTTCAAGCCTGGAAATGCAACACACTGTGGTATTTCTGATCTATCAGTCAGGTTCTGCTTGATTAATGTACGATTTTAGTATTTTCCTCTGCACCTGCAAACTGCTTCCCTTCAATGATTAAAAAATGAGCACTTGGCAGTCTTAAGCACACACACTGATGTTCCAGACTCAAATTTATCTTGTAGATTTGAAAAACAGCTATATAAACCATAGCATATCTGAAATGTTTACTATGTATTTCAAGGAGCACTGACTGAAAGTCCTGAGTGGAATTCAGTGGATGAACTTGGGGAAGATTTGAGGTTGCTATACTGAAAGTACATGAATGATATGTGTTTCAGACAAGGATGGTCGGACAGACAGTAATAAGGAAGAACAACTGAGTGGCATGCAATTTAATTGTAGGCATATTTGTATAACAAGCAGCAGGACTGGGAAGTGAGACATGTCAGATTAAAAAGCACACATTGCTAGGTTTCCAGATAGATACCTACAGCTTTAATTGTTATAGTTTTAGAAACTTGTGCTGCAGAAGGCAATGGATCCTGGCATCAGACAACACACACCCTTACTCAGTGAGCCATTCCCCAGCTCACCTGCTAGGGAATCCATAGGATAACAGGAAAAAGATACCATATGGGTGCTTTTCCACTAAGTCAGGCATGCCCAAAGTCAGGCCCGGGGGCCAAATGCGGGCCGTTTCCAAATTTCGAATGGCCAGCAGCTTCTTTTCCCCGCCAGCTCAGCCTGTCACGCATGTCTGTCAGCTGGCCTCTCCTCATACCAGATGGAGGCATCAGCTTGCAGTTTTATGGTTTGCCTGCCTTCCCTGCCTCTGTCCACCCAACCAGCCACCTGCCCAGCCTACTCGTCCCCGGCTTGGTTGCTGCAGTGTCCTCCCTGCCTCCTTGCATGTTATGGAGACTTGCCCAAAGTCTGGCCCAGGGGCCAAATGCTGCTGAATGGTTGGCCCCCACACATTTTCACCATAACAAATCTGGCCCTCCTTGCAAAAAGTTTGGACACCCCTGCACTAGGTAAACTCAGTTGATGAAAGAAAAACCCAGACCCAAAATAAAGATTTGACACAAAATTATTGGAGCTTAAACTTGGGCCCAACTTAATTAAATCTCATTTAACTCCGATAAAGCAAGCACATTAAAATAAAAAGGGGGGCTGCCATAGTGCAAGTACACATGTGCCTGGGTCTACTTTGACCTTCTGCCCATTAACCACTCAGTGATTTCCTACTTCAGAAGTATGCTGTTGTACTTAATCAGCACATTTCCAAACTCCAGGAGACAACCATAACCTATTGTCTTATTAATACTATATTAATTTGAACCTGTGAGCTATACATTCTGTTACAAAGCTGTCCTGTACCCTTAAGGGCACATATACCATGAGGTCATCTAAAATCAAAACCTTGCACTACTTTCCATTGCAACTGAGATTAACCCTACCTCACCCGGTAATGAGAAGGGGATGGGCAAAAACACAGTTACCCAACAGCCTATTAGGGTAACAGCCAAAATATTCTCATCCAGCCACGAAGCGACCAGCTTCTCATTCTCATTACCCCTAGGATGGGTGGGAGGGATGCTTGAAAGCAAGGAAAGAGATGAGGGAAGTCACAGGCAACCTTTTCAAGGCTACCAAGCCTAATCTCTCCCAAACACTTGACAGCACGATTTCACAACAATGGATTGCACAGGCAAAGAAGCCCCACTGTGGATCATGGCCACATGGAGCAGCCATTGTGCTGCACACATTTTTCATTCAGTTTTTACTGATGGAGATATTGGTATAATTTTTAAAGAAATGGGTTTTGTTTTGTTTTGTTTATTACTTCCCCCCCCCGGGTGTTTTGCTGTGTGATGCACATTAGGGAGTACAGTCCGCAGATCAAGTAAAGCTTTCCTCTCTGCCACATACCATGAAGCACAAACTAAGTTCTAGCCAAGAATCCTCTGGGTAAAAGCAGGAAGGGATGGTGGACAACTTGTGAAAAATGGGGGTGGAGTGTACCAGGAAGTATCAGGTGGAGCTACATGTTTCTGCAAGAGTTGTGCTAGTTCTTGGCAAGTCCCCTTTGCTCTGGCTGCTCCAAGAGATGTTGTTGACTCCTCATCTCTCCTCCCACATCTTGCTATGATAGTAAAAAGTGGGGCACTGGAAAGTTGGGGGGAACCTTGGTATGGGAAAACAAGCTAGATTGGACTCATTGACACCTATTTCTCTGCCAATGCTCAAAGAACTGCAGCAGCAGACTTGCTACTTCTCATTCAAAATCCATTTTGGCTGTTCCCATTCTGTTCCTTCAGAATCATTATAAGAAAAATTCTGGTGGACATTTTAAAATCTGTTGATGTTCCCTGTACACATTGCTCTTTCATGGAGAAATATATAATCATCTCAATATTCTCTTTCCAGAAGTCTGATTTTGTTTCTGGTGCAAATACCTTCATTCCTTTGAAGGTTTGCCATTTTTGCTCCAAATTTTTAAGTATGTTTCACCACGTGCATCTAACCTTAGTGACATTTGTTGCAGAATATGTTGATTCTCTTGCGCTTGACATTCTTGTGCCTTGATATGGTGCCCTGTGATATGTAAGAACATTGTCACAAGTGCTTCTACTGATCCCTAATAGCTAGAGGCTTTGTCCTCCACAGACCTGAATAAATAGTCAACACAAATGGTTTATGGGTTTAAACTGGGCCACAACTTTATTATTGTTGAACTTATTAATTAGAACGTAACTGGAATAAAAGTAACTTGCATTAAAACAGATGGGCCTCCCATAGTGCAATTCAGATTCCACTAGCCAAATTGTTCATCTGCCCCTGTGATGTCAGTTATAGTGTCCCCACTGTAGCAGGGTACTCGTCCTAATGACCAGCACTCTTCCTTACAGATGGGTTACCTTTTTTAACTACAGGCAGCCAAACCCAGCATGAGGTTTTGGCTCCATGCTGCTTGCCAAGCATATTTAGCTTCTCCAAAAATGTAACTGTGGCCACAAAGTACCACCTGCAAATTGCCTCAGTTGGATAAATCTACTAAAACACAAAATAAACACTGGCCACAGCTAACATTTTGGTAGCAGCCATATGTAACTTTTATATCGGTTACATGATCTATGCCCGAAGACATGTATATCAGCCGCCTCATAACCCATGGCAGCCGCAGTTGATGCCACCTCAATTCTGAAGGAATGGGTACCAAAACACCATCCCTGCGACCCTGCCTTGTTCAGAACAGGTGTTGTTATTGCCCAAAATTGGTAATGTGTGAGTGGTTCTGCAGTACTATGCTGGAACAAAGCCCACTCCACATCACCCATCACAGCCAAATACTCCTTCATAGAAACCACTAGAAGACTATAGCTTCCCAGTCTAACATGTTTTCCCCAGGCTCAGTGTTCAGTTTTGGTTTATGTAGCTTAATTATGACTTGGCCCTCTGCAATAGTCACATCCGTCCTCTGCAAACAGGCATGGGAGTGGTCCTGCTTTGCAAATGTTACCAATTCCCCCACCCTCAAAAGTATCAGTGCAAATGACTTCCCATAATGGCTGCAGTTTCAACAGAATATCGAGGTAGTTGGTGTCCTATCATCCCTCATCCACCCTCTTTCATTAATCCACCCTTCCAGCATCTTTTGGAGCACAAAATCATTTAAAGGATGGGAAAACCACTGCACCTTGGCATAATAGGCGATTGCAGACAGCTTACCTTGGATTGAACAAGGGCCCAAGCATTTATGGTGCAAATAAATTGCATCTTGAACCAAATGATCAACCTGTGCCAGCCAAGGGGAAAGGCCTTCCTGTGCACAAAATTGTTGGTAATCTTGGCACGCAGCTGCATACATGCGTCTAGTGCCAGGAGCTAATGCCAATCTCACAGCATTAATGGCCTCCACCCACCAAGACATGCATACCTCCTCGAATAAAACTTTCTGCTCTGCCTGTGCCCCCAGTGCCAACAATAAAAATTGATCCATTTGTTGGTGGGACAGGGGGTCAGCAATCTCATTATGTACACCAGAAATGTGGCATGCATGGAAAACAATGTTAAACTTTAAACAACAAAATGTAAAAACGCTAACCAGCTTCATGACCCTAGCAGACCTGGATGATAGGGAATTGATGATGGATACCACCGCTTGGTTTACACCAGAAAATTACAGCTGACTTGGCCCACAGTTGTGCCCACAGCCATAACACTCCTACAACGGGAAATGCCCTATGCGAGTAATGCCCTTTTCAATTCATTAAACTGGCCACCTTCCCTTACAGCACCTATTTTGGAAGAACATACCAAAACTATGCAAGCCTGAGGTGTCAGTATGCACCTGCAGCATTGCATCCAACAAAAGTTGGGTCCTCCAAATTTTGAACCCATTAAAGTCTTGGGAAAAAGCTAACTGAAGCTTTTCCCCTCCTCCCCACAAGCTCACTCAATTAAACAATGAAACCCCAGCCAAGCTATCACCAGGAGCTTGGCTGAAGCACAGGGCCCAAAGCTCCTCCATGCTGCAATGGAAATGATTGGGAGCCAGATAATGCATCCCGGTCAGCGTGCTGTTCAGCGTGGTGCTGCTTAGTGCAAGAGAGGCTGGGGTGAGTGTAGGCAGCCTATTTAAGGACTACTCCCCCAGCGCTCACCCAGTCCCCAGGGCCAGCGCTTCCATTAAGGCGAACTAGGCCTTCCATTAAGGCCGCCACCATCCATCCCCCCACCAGCCGCCCACCACCATCCATCCATTGCTGCCCGCTGCCACCCATCCACTGCCCCCGCTGCCCCCATTCCCATCGCTGCCCTCCCCACGCCCATCGCCCTCCCCCGTCATCTGCCGCCCCACCCCCACCGCCTGCCCCTCCGCCCCGCCCGTCCACCCCCCACCACCCTCCCACTGCCCCTGCTCTCCATCACCCTGCCCACCACCACCCACCGTACTGTCCCTTGCCCCCCACCCCACCCCACCCCGCCCCTTGCCTAGGGTGCAAAAAAAAAAAAATAGCACCGGCCCTGCCAGTCCCACGTGATGGCTATTTTTTCATGCCAAAAATAGTGGCTCAGAAGGGACAAAAAAGCCCCATCCAAGGAGCAGGTGCCCTTGTGGAGCTGCTATTTAACTTCCTTAGATTAAAGGGGAAAGCAACAACTCAGTAGTTAAAAAGGATGGACAAATACGATTTTGGCAAATTTTCTTTCTCTCCTTCTCTCTCTTTCTCCACCCGCCCCCCTTTCTTTCTCTCTCATACACAGACCCTGACATTGTTAGACCCATTACTAAGGCAGTGCAAGAAAAAAAAAAGACTACTGCTGTAGTAGTCGCCTTCAGCTGCTTTAATTAAATAGTTGAAAACATAGTAATCTGTCCTGGGAAGATGAGCAGTGATAAACATCATGTCAGTTCATTTAGCTATAATTTTTTGAAAAAGAGTTTTTCAACTTGCAATTAAGTGATTATTGAGTCCAGCTGAGGGCTGGAGCTAGCTTGGAAGGTGGCCTTGAAAGGAAGGTTTAATGCCCAAGGTTGCAAGAGTGGTGGAGAGGAAAAAGCATTATATATCATGTGATATGAAAAATGGAAACATGATTGGAAAGAGTATCTATATATATTATGCATAATGCAGTATATCCTTGCAGCAAGGTAGGGATGCTGTTAGCCAAGGGTGCTGTTAGCCCAGGTTGCTGTTATGCAAGTGGTGCTGTGAGACAAGTCTATTTAAGCCAGGGTGCTGGGGCTGTTTAGCCAGTGATGTGGATTCTTTGCTGTAAGATGATGCATTGACTCTGATGAAGATTATGACTAGCTGAAGTTTTAATGCTACTGGAAGTAAGTCTGAAGACTATTGGAACCCTGTGAACTTTAAATATTGTAAATAGACTGCAATAATTTTGGCGCTGCTACTGTCTTGCTGTTTCTGGGCATTGAGGTTAACCCCTCAAATACAGTGATACCCCAAGTTAAGAGGAGCTCGACTTAAGAGCAATTCGACTTAAGAGCAGAAAATTGTTGACGTTTTAACTGCCACCTTACAAATTTCAGATATGGTCTGCTCGACTTACAAATATATTTTTTATTTTTTTTAATTTTTTAACTTATTTTTTCAATTTTTTAGATAGATACCCCATCTTAAGAGTAGTTTGACTTAAGAACATGCATTTGGAATAGATTAAATTCGTAAGTTGAGGTACCACTGTACCTGTCACATCACACTGACAGTTGCAGGGTGTTTTGTACTAGAGCAGCCTTCCCCACTTGATGTGTTTCTTCATTTATGGAGTCTATCATAGACACCCAAGAAGAGTAATTGGCAAAATTCAGAGGGACATATTTGGGTGGCTGATGTGTCCTGTACCCTCAGTGTTGACAGAAATGAGGACAAAAAGTGAGTTTGCTTCATCCCTGAACTTTGGAAAGTCACCACATATTACAATGAATGGAAAATAAATTTAGAGGTTGTCTTGTTTTGCTTTCTACTACTTAGTTGATAGAAGCAGAAGGTTTATATATGTAATTCATGAAGAAATGAAGGATAACAATTTACTGAGATACATGAAATGGTACTGCTTGTGTGTGTTCAAGGGAAGCTGACAAGTAAGGACAGGAAAGGCTTAGATCAGAAGCTGCAGGCATCCCCTTGTCCACAACCCCATTCCTGTATTTCCAAGCCTCCACAACTTTTAAAAATAAAGAGATTATTGAAATGTATGTGAGAGTTTGTACACAGCAGTTTAAGTGCATCATAAAAAAATCACACAGAGTATGAATAGTATTCTCCCTTGTGTATGTCAGTAATTGAAATAATATTCACTGTAGACTTGGTGAGACATTTAAGAACTTTTACTATAGATATGTAGAATAAACTATGAATGCTTTAAACATTTGTATTTAATACATAGACATTTACTTGTAAGACTTATGCTGTACATTATTTATTTATTTTATTTATGTTTGTATTTATTAACCACCCATGTTTCCCTCAACAAATTGCCCAAATAAACAATTTGCCCAAATGAACAAACCCCACAATAGATCAAATAAAATGAAAATTAAAAAAAAAAAAGAAAAATAGGTGAAAACAACAACAACCAATATATCAAGGGATCCGGCAAGAAGGATAAATTTGTGTGTGTTTGTGTGTGGGGGTGCTTGTGTAACATCCCACAGCTGATCAGGCACAGAAAAAAGTGGGATTTCTAAACATTTTGTTTTTTGCCACCCCAAGTGCCGATCAGCTGTAGCACAGAATTGGGGTGGCAAAAAAAATGTTTTAAAGTCCCGTCCCCCCCCCCACACACAATTGTGCGTGGGGAAACCATGGGATTTTTAATCATTATTATTATTTTTGCTGAGCCCTAAGCACTGATCAGCTGTATCACAGGCTTGGGGCTGGCAAAAAAAGTTTTAAAATCATTCCTTTGCCCCCACCCCATCATTTTTAAATTTATTTTGCTGTCTCAAGCCCACACTACAGCTGATTGGCACTTGGGACTCAGCAAAATAATAATAATTAAAAAGCCTGCCTCTCTCCCCACCCGATTGGCTGAGCCCCAAGCACTGATCAGCTGTAACACAGGTGCTGAGGGCACTTTTTTAAAACACGCACCTGCTGCACTACAGCTGATCAGCACTGTTGCTTTGGAAGCTCCCTCCATGGGGGCTAGTCAGTGGCTTGGGGGAACAAAAAATAAAATGAGCAAAACATTTTTTGTTTCATTTCTTTGCGTTTTCCTTTGAGGGGGTGGTTCGTTATTTGTTTTGTTATGTAATGAAACAAATAACGAATCATGAAATGAATTAAAAAAATCATTTTGTCCCCATCTCTACTAAGCAACAATTCAAAGGTGCATAATCTTTTATCTCACTGTTCAGAGGTTAATGGAAAGTAAGCTTCTCATTTCTCAACACTCAAGTAAGCCGCCCAGATACCTTTGGGTAGTGGGTGGCATATAAGTTGTATAAATAAATAAATATAAATAAATAAAAAGTGGCTTCAGCAAAGGGACAGTCAGTTAAATTCTTAACAATCATGAGAA
Source organism: Phrynocephalus versicolor (assembly GCA_023846285.1). Lineage (NCBI taxonomy): Eukaryota > Metazoa > Chordata > Lepidosauria > Squamata > Agamidae > Phrynocephalus > Phrynocephalus versicolor. The sequence continues at coordinate 26,874,265 of JAHTLZ010000240.1, forward strand.
AAACGATGCTTCCTTTCCCTTTATATGGAAATATGTTCAGCCTAGATTATGTTAAACAGGGTCATTTGAGCCGAGGCATGATTGCTCCTTGCATATGGATACAGGAAGAATGCCAGATCACTTACTACATCTGAAAGTGACCTTGTTTAGCATGATCTAGACCAGGCCAGGGTAACTGAACCATCTAGTCACACTTGTCAAATACTCTCTAACTGCTACACTATTTGAATATTTGTGACATGACAATGTATGACCGTACTTGCCCAATAGCTGTCTGTGTACACTGGAACTATTCATCCTGTGAATCAGGTTCCGGGTCCAGTCCAAAATATAATGCATGCATATATACTTCCAAAGAGGACAACACAGATGCTGAGGCCAAGGTACTAAAATGCAGAAAAGAGGATATGATTTCTGGCTTATTTTCTACTCATCTGCAAGAACTCACACCAGGTAAGAAATCAATCTTGGCAGGCAAGAAACGAAGGACTATATGTCAACCTCCTAAATTGCACATTACTACTGAACTACTAATATCTTTGGTAGGTGTTAGATTAAAATAAACATTGCTGAATATACGTATCTTGTAAAGTCTTGTCTTTTAGCGAGATTATTTGTCCACAAAGTGATTGGTCACAGTTCCTTTAAATCACAGTAGAATAATTGTGTGCTCTGAGTGTGTGAATGTCTGCGTGAGTATTGCTAGTCAGTTTTTGGTGGTAATTATTTTTCTCCTAATAAATAATATTTGAACTACCAGCTTAACAGAGTGCCTTTCAATGAGACCTAGAGCTAATCTTGCTTTCCAAAAATAACAGGTGAATTGCCCTGAAACATTATACAAATCTCAGGTGGTACAAGCTATTTGAATAACCTGCAACTATAGATTGGATCTAAATGGAGAAAATTGTGACACATTAAAACGAAATCTAGATTGCTGTTCCCATAGCTGCAAGTGAAGAACTGAATACTTGGTCATGATGATTTGTAGATTTCACTTCTTTCATTCTGT
>JAHTLZ010000240.1:26875286-26885739 GCA_023846285.1 Phrynocephalus versicolor
CCTCTATGTTCATGTTACTATTGTGAAGTTGGAATCCAACTGTCAGAGATACTGAACCCGTTTTTTGTAAGAACATTGAAAGTGGACTTGTTCCACACTACTGAGAGAAAATGATTAAAGTTGTAAGTTTCATCTTCTTCCATGGTCTCTTACATGATATTCTATTCTCAACCAATGGAAAAATATTCCACTGGAGTAACCACATTAAGCTGTGTATGCAATATATCACAGGGAAATATTTACAGTACATCAAGGTACTTAGGAAGGAAGATGAATCTCATTCTGCTGGCTGTATGGAACGTCCAATCTCTTAAGATTGCAGCCCTGTATATTCATGAATTTTATGTAAAATCAAGAAAAATCATTGCATTTTTGAGTAGGAATATGTGTGAATCAGCCATTGATATTTTAAAAACTAACAGCAATGAAGGATTATTTTAAGAATAGGTCACAAAATATTAAAAGCATGGTGGCGGGGGCTTGTATTATTCATTTGTAGACAGAGAGACAATCCAAGATCTTTTGCAATCATATTGCATACAGTATTCATAATTTTGGTGGGTGAAAATGAGCCACAAAATACCAGATATATTGCAAGATTTTTACAAATTGCATTTCTGGACCTACACAATCTCAATATGGAAAAAATTGTAACCATTCAGATTTCTCTCACAGTCCCATTTTGAGAAATTCCAGAATTTGTCCAAAAATATGGGAATTAGTGCAGTTGCTTCTACATGCACTTCCGCAATCCCCTGGATACAGGAACATTTGAAAATGACCACTCCACTGCTTTGCTTTGCTAAGTATTTACATAAAAGATGAGTAACACAGCTTCCAAACAGGGAATCACCTCTTGCACATTATATACCCTTCACAGAAGCTGAGACAGTCCATGTGCATTTCTGATGGTTCTGCTCAACCTTTTGGTGATATTCCTCGCTGCTCGCCCAGTAGGATTCTTAGAGGGTTGTTGTTGTGGTCCTCCACTCCTATGAGCCTGGGCTTTACTACATAACTTGAGAAACTAGTTAGTTCCTTTGGTTCCTGATCCATTGGTTCCTAAGGCTTCGGTTTTCTTTTTCTTGCTCTTTTGATTTTTACATAAAGATTCTGGCAGAGGTCAGCTGGAGTTGGGTGGGTCCTGTCAATATGCTGATAATGCACAGTGTTATCTCCCAAGGACATTGTGCGTGTCCTGATATAATGAACAAGCCTCAATATATTCATTGTTGTCTGAGCACAATTCAAAAGTTCTCAGTGAATAGTTCAGAATTCGGAATGCAATATGTTCTTGCTGGTGCTCTCAGATCAAACACTTTCCCTGAATGTTTGAATGGAAATGACAGTTGGAGTGTTATTGCTCAACTTGGGGTGGTGTGCCAGCTGTGCTCCTTCCTTGAAAAGAGCAGTCCTGTCATACCGATCCATTCCAAGGGGATGCTGAACTGTTACTGAGCAGAGACAATATATGACTAGATGTACTGGATGAACCCAACTCAGGGTACTGGTTCTTTGAATGAGGTTATTGTAAAGATTACTTAGTAGTGACATGGTGAATATAGTGATAGATTAGGACTCGGGGGCCTGAGTTTGACTCCCTGCTTAACCATGGAAAACCTCTGGGGATGTAGAACTAGTAATGTCTTCACTTAAATATCTCACTTCTCTTGAAAGCCCTGTTAGGGCACCTATAAATCAGTTCTGGTTTGACAGGGCATAACAGCTATAGACCCACCTCTTGCCTCAAATACATATTTGTTGCCTGCAGTGTAATATATGTTCTAGCTGCTAGCAAGATGAAATACAGGGGGACAAAGACGGAATTCTTATGCTATCAGTACTTGCCATAACTTGCAGATTAAGCAATACTTTTCCATCAGTTTTTTATTAGTTTTCCTGGATTTACCGTATTTTGTTGTTGGTGTTGGTTCTTTGTGCTTAACAATTTGGGTTAGTTTACTATGCTATTTTTGTTTATTATTTTTATGTATCACTTTGAGAATTTGTTGAAGAGATTATTCAAAATATATTTACAAAAGAAACAAAGTGCCACATTTATATAATATTTTCATCAACTATATATTCAAGTCAAATGTTTACTATACCAGAGAGAAATTCTATTATTTTAGTTATAATGATCCTTCAACTAGGTTCTAGGGAATTATAAGAAAGTTTGGGTATTACAAGACTGCTTGGGTTTCAGACTTTCATGTCTCATGTGAGATTTTTAACACGTCTGTAACATCACTTAGAAAAATAGATCATTGGTCTGTTCTGTTTTCCTAAATTTTACTGTTGCAAATCTGTTCATGCTCATAAATTTTATGTGCTTTGAGATTAGTTCCCCCTATTCCTGGAAATATTGGTTATTATTCTTGGGATGGAGCATACAGTAAATCAAAATCCAATAATTCAAAATACATCAAAATCTCCAGCCCTCTTACATTCGCAAATGGGACATAGTTTTGAGTGTCTTGTCTGGATGGCATTTTGTGAAGGTCAACCAAAGCAGCACCCTGACAGAAAGAAGAATTTTATTTGTCAAAGTGAGATGACGGAAGTAATGTTTGGTTCCAGAACTTAAAAAACATGGGGTGGTGTTCATGAAATGTGTACAGTGAGTGACACAGTAACAGAAAGATGTAAAACCTTTTCTTAGAAATTGATAAAAGACCCTTGAAGAGTGTCTGCAATTTAAAAGTGTGGCATGAAACTTACTGAAGAGATAGCTTGGTGTAGCGTTCACCCTTTTACTGTGTATGTGACTGTACAGGAGGGGAATAATGGGTTAATGTTTATGCCCAAATATGGAATGTGGAGGTGGAACCTGAGTGCTTAAATAGCTCCACCTGAGGTAGTTAATAGTCAGATAGGACAAAGATACAGCTAACATAGGGAAACTGTCAGATGCTGAAGAAGACACAGGGCAGTTAGGGAACTGTCAAGTTTGAGTGAGGGAATTAGATCACACTTGAACTGAACACAAGTGAACTGTATTCAACATCTTTTTGTATTCAATAAACCTACATTTTATTTTTTCCATTTTACATCTTGTCTGGGACTCAGTTATTGCACTGGGATACCTGACTGGTGGCAGCAATACCTGAACCTAAATTGGTACAGGTCAGTTGTCTGTGAGATGACTGGGGGACTGTGCTAGAGTGAGGTTGTGCCTTTTACTACTCTGTAGTGAGGGGACTGTGGTAACCCAACCACACTTGGTTATCAGGTGATAAACTTGTTCATATGATAAATAATTCACCTCTAGTGCATTTTTTCCTGGATTCTAACAGTGCATGATTCTCGTTTTACTGTAGTCTTAGCATGGCTTTTCTTGTTTATCTAAACTCATGACTGTGGTGAATTGGAATACAAAGAGTGTTGGAACACTTATCAGACACTTATCAGACAGCGGGCAGAAATGCATGATCATTCTGTTATAATTTTATGACTGCCAGTCTTTGCATTTGTGTGTTTACTTAAATTCAGAAAAAAAGACTTATATTTTCTCTTAAAAAACATGAATTGGAACCAGAACTTTCATAGCTATTTTCACTATTAACTTATTAGTTGCAACAAATTACTCCCAAGCTGTTTTCTCTATTAACTTGGTAGTTGTGACAAATTACTCCCAAGCTGTTTTCTCAGTGAGACAATACATGCCATTGAACAATGTACAGGTCGTTGGCTTTGATCTGGGAAAATGAATATTAGAAAAAGAGATTGTCCAAAGTCCTACTGGACAGTTATGTGTGTGGATGTATAAACTGAATAAGTAGCTGGAAGGAATTGCATTTTTGGTTGCATATTTGGTTGAGTGGTCAGAACACAACCAGGAATGCTACTGGCACACATGATCACTCATTAATGGCTACTTCTCATTGCAATTTATGTGATTTCATTTACACATACATATGTTGCTGGTAGGATTTTGGCCACTGCTTCAGTTATGACCAAGGAACATCTGTCTTAGAATTTCACACTGACCGAACAGTTCCTCTGATATGACAAATTCAAGTCACGAAGACAGAATGGCAAGAACAAACCCGTTTCTTGCTGTACACATGTGGCACTGCCCCATATGGCATCCTACTGGCCCACTCTATCTGGATGTCTCCAAAGCCTGACGATGCACATGTCCCAATATCTGAGTGACACTGCAGCTGCCCCACTGCAGCTGTCCATGGATATCAAGACAATTGGGTCTGCCTGTCATGAAAAACCCCAGGAAGGAAGCCAGCAGCACAGACTCACGCCTATTGTACTTATGACAGCTCTCCTTCCTTTAGGCAAAGGAACAGGTCTATTATTTATTTATTTCCTCTTTTTGTAATGTTTTCAATTTCTAAACTGCCCACCTGACCAATGGTCACCTTGAGCAGTGTACAGGTGTAAAGAAGGAAACAAATACACATAACATTCAACAATTACAATTACAATTGAAAATAAAATTACTTTAAAATCAGGCGGTGTTCACAGATGTTAGGCTTATACAGCCACACCTCACTTAACAAGTTTAATGACTGCTCAAACTTGCAATTACTGCCCAATTACTGCCTAGTTATAGGGTGGGGCCAAAGCCCACCACCTTTCTCCTCCACCAATGCTTCCAAGGGACAGTATTGCTGTGAGTGTCACAATGCCTCCACCAGGGAGAATAATTGCCCGAGCAGGGTGGTGCAACAACCACCTCCATCTCTATTTTCCCCTCCTGTTTGTTCTACTTCTCATGTGGCCTCCAGGGGATCTCCCCTTCTTTGCCTTGCCTGCAAGGAGAGCACCCCCACTCACCATAAAACATCTATGTTAAGCTCCAATTCATTTAATTACCTAGTTATAGATATGGACTTCTGGCATTAAGCAAGGCACAATTCAAGGTGCTGACCTTAACCTACAAAGCACAAAATGGCCTGGGTCCAAGCTACCTCAAAGATTGAATCTCACAGCATGAAGCAGCTCAGGTGCTAAAGTCATCAAGAGAGGTCTGTCTCGCCATCCCGCCACCTTCACAGGTGCATCTCAGAAGAACACATGAAAGGTCCTTCTCTGTTGCTGCTCCCAGACTTTGGAATTCCTTCCTGCTGGAGGCCAGGACTTCCCCATCTCTGCTGTCTTTCCTGAAGCAGGTAAACACCTTCCTCTCCAAGCAAGCTTTCCCTGAATGAGGGACTACATACTGACTTTTATATGGATTACCATGCATGATTACTCCCATCAATATATTTGTCCTGCCCCAGAACAATATTGACTTGTGAGTAGAGATGGGCACGAATTGAAAAGATGATGTTTTGGTTTTTCATTTTTCGTTGCGGGTCCATTTTGGTTCGTTTTCATTTTTTGTGATTTTTTTGAAAAAAATTCGTTTTGTTTTTTGTTTTTTGTTTTTACCCGCTTTTTCTGCGACTTAAAGCATTTCCGTGCACAAACGTCCCCCAATGCCCCAGACCAGAGGGAAAACACTAAAAAAAATATGCTGGCAGAGACACAGTATAGACTAGGTATGCAGGGAGGCTGCAAAGGCAGCGGCGGGCATTGCCCAGGGCATAAGGCAGCCGCAGAGTGACTGCACTGCGGGGCAGGGGAGGGTACTCACCGAGACGTACGCACACACACAGGGAGGCTGCAAGAGAAATCTCTTCTTTCTCTCCCCTAAGAGCCAGGCTGCAGCCAGCAGAAACACAAAGACACACACCTGCCTGGCTTGCCTAAAGTAACGAGTCACAGAGACAGCAATCCCACCCTAATTCCCACTGCAGACTGCAAGGAGGACGGGGACTGCCAAAGCTTTTTACGCCCTCAGTGGCTGCCACACCTACCCAGTCTGCAACCTGGGCATGCTATTGGTTGGAATTGTCCAAGAATTTACATGATCCCATCACATGGCTTGCATCCATCTTGTGGCTGGAATCCATTTTATGTCATCCTTAAAGGGAAAAGAAAAAATACATTGCGATGGGAGAAAGCCAAAAACAAACGTTTTAAGGACTGCAACCCCCTAGTAGGTAATAATTTCAAATAATTATCACTGTGTTTTTATGGATGTCCAGGGCGTTTTAGTACCCAAGAAATCAATATTAGGCATCTGGGAGCCATTTTGGGTCAATGTCCCCTAACTCCCCTTAAAGGGGAAAAAATACAGCGATCTGAGAAAAGACATAAATGCACGTTTTAAGGACCCCAACCCCCCCAGTAGGTATTATCAGGAAGAATAAATAATTATTGCTGGGTTTTTACGGATATTCAGGACGTTTTTTAACATTTAAAAACAGCTCATTTCATGATGCATCGCCATTAACGAAAATGAAATATAACAAACCTAATTTTCGTGGCTCTGTTTGGTTCATTCCAATTTCATCACAATTTTCGTTATTCGTTTCGTTACGTAACAAACCAAATAATGAATAACGGAATGATTTTTTTTTTCATTTCGTGCCCATCTCTACTTGTGAGACATTTTCCCCATAATCTACAGGATTTTATGTGTACTTTCTGCTTCCTCCTTCAAAATGTAACAGTTTTGTACGAATAATACATTTTATATATGTGTCCAAATGCTCTCTACCAATTAAAACATGTTGATGTGCATTTTGAAAATATGGACATGGTTTTGCATGTATTTTCTCTTTCTTGTAATGCATAAGAAGACTCAGACAGCATTGGGAAGTGGATGCAATATAGGGAGGGGGCTGGGAAATACACTTATTTTCCATCTCTAGATCACACTTTTTGTCACTTGCACAAAAAGACAGATGGCCAACTTTAAATATTTAGCCACTTTCAGAAGGAATTTTGCAACCATGCTGTTGGAACACCTTCAGACCCTAGAGACATGTGCTGGAATAAGAAGCACATTTCATATCTTCTCTACATTTGAAGTGCTCAGGTACCTATTTCTGCTGTGACACTTTTCATGTGTCACAGCAGAAATAGATACCTGGACACTTCAGATAGTGAATTCTGCAGCACAGAATTTACTCTTCTCCCCAGGGTAAAAATGCAAGCTCCCACTGTGGACATTAAAAGGGAAATGCAGAAGGAGCAGAACAAACAATTTCCTATTTCCTTATTGAAGCATGGCTTTGAGGGAACGAGAAGCATCTGCACCTTCACCTATTTTCAAAGGAGCATATCCAGGTTCTGATCCGCCAATCTAATATGAGGTCCAGAATGAGCGAGATGCAATGTCAGGCCTCATCTTGAGTACTGTGTTCAGTTTTGGATACCACCCTCCAAGAAGGATGATGCCAAACTGGAAGAAGTACAGAGGAGGGCAAAAAGTCTTATGCTGAAAGACTGAAAGAGCTGGGCAAGTTTAGCCTTGAGAAAAGTAGAACGAGAGGAGATATGAGAGCACTTCTAAAATGCTTGAAAGGCTATTATACAGACAAGGGGCAGGAGCTGTTCTCAAGCATCTGAGGGCGTTTATACACGACCCCTAAACTCCGGGGCAAATGGCTGCCAGCTCAGAGCTTAAAAATGTTTCCCCAGCAGCTCCGGAGTTTACAGGAAATTAAGTGCAACCATGCCCACTTTAGTGCGTCCCAGCGCACCTTTCAAGTACCTGCTCTCTGGAGGTGGAAATTCCTTGATGCAGTGTAACGATAGTGAGTGCGGGGCTCTCCTCGCTTCTGTTTGTTGTTGTTTTGGCTCCCGCCCCTTTAAGAGCTACTTAAGAGACTGGAATGTTGCCGCGGCAAGAGCGAGAGGCAGAACGGAGGTGAGCCACATTCTTTCTTCCTTTTTTTCCTCCCTCCCCTCATGCAGACAGGAGCAAGGAAGTGCAAAGGGGTGGGGACACAGGAAGAGCGACAAACCCCTAAGATCTCTGGTCCGAATTTAAGTGGCCAGCAGATCTTAGGGGTCGTGTAAAAGCACCCTAAGAATGCGGGGCATTGTAATAATGGCCTCAACCTACAGGAAGCAAGATTTAGGCTGAATATCAGGAAGAATGTCTTAATTGTTAGCGCAGTAAGACAATGGAACCAATTACCTTGAGCAGTGGTGAGTGCTTCAACATTGGAGTCATTCAAGGAAAAACTTAGCCACCTGTCAAATCTGCTTTGATTTGTATTCCTGCATTGAGCAGGAGGCTGGACTGGATGCCCTTGTAAGCCCCTTTTCCAACTTTATGAATCTGTGATTCTATGACTGTTTCACCATTGAAATTATATTCTTCTGTTTAAAATTTGAAGAATATCCTTGTTTCAATGAAATTTATGCAAACATGATGTTTACTTCTAGGGCTACTCTAATCCCTGATTCAGTATGTGTTCATATAAGGCAGTGGTTCCCAACCTCGGGGTCGGGACACTGGGGTGTGTGTTGAATGACCATTTCACAGGGGGCGCTATGAGCCAGTGAAGAAAAAGGCACAAATGGCTTGGGTCTGGAGGAGGAGGGGGAGGAAGGAGGGGAAAGAGTGAGTTACAGCTTGATAGGTTTGAGGGGATGTCAGTCAATGGCACCAGAGACCATGATTGGCTGAACATGCCTGTAGAGGTAAGTTTTCTATGGCACCTGCGGCAGTGGCCTGCCAAAGGGAGCTTGTGGCCTCTTCCAAGCAGGGTAAGGGGTCACCACAACATGAGGCACTGTTTTAAAGGCTCACTACAATAGGAAGGTTGTGAACCACTGATATAAGGATACATACTGTACAGCAGGATCTCATTCACCATTTGCCCTCCTGGGGTACTCTGAAACAATCTGGGTCTGGGTTTGTGCCAGCAGTTATAATGTCAAATCTACACACAAAACAAAATATCATCAAAATGGGGGAAACACTAAGAGTTGTAACTTAATAGGGTGTATTGAGGGTTGCACAGCAACATCAGAATTAGCTGTTTGCTTTCCGCGTAGAGAACAGAAAAATGAGAAACAAAAGATAGGTGTTGCAAATTGTAACACTAACACCAGTGCACCAAAAATGTTACAGTGCATCAAAAATGTAACACAAGAGCCAAATGTTGTGAACTGTAGCACTAACACTAGTGCACAAAAAATGTAACGGACGGATCTTAGAAATGGCCGAGGTAATTTTTTCAGGTTCCTTTCATTCATTACCTCTTGGATAGCTAGCGATTTAGGCATTTAGTTACACAGCCAGAGGCTTAGAATTTGATTCCCTTATATGCCTTTTTATTGGGGCTGTACTTGATGACCCACAGGGTCCCTTCCAGCAATGCAGTTCTAAGATTTTATTGTTAAACTTTAATTTTGGGTGATTTCAGAAGTCCTCTTTTAGAATGGATGCTATCCATTTTCTTTTGATCTTTTAGTTTTATGCATGTGTGTGTGTCCATACACAGAAAGCACTTTGTACTGAGGTTTGAAGACCCTCCACTACCACTAAATATATTCTCCACTTTCCTATTGAAACTGGAGCTCCATGAAGCTTTTTTAAAAATGGAAGAGAAACATTAAAAGACTGGACTGGACATCACATTTCCTTCCTGAGTACGTCATTATCAATATAGTTATGGGAATAAGATACTCAATAATCAATTGGGTGCCTGAAGCAAATTAACTAACTACTGTTTTGCCAAAAGCCTGCAGGAGAGCCTGAATTTTAGAAAACCACACATTGCAAAAAATAGTAACAACGAATCTAGGGCAGAACTTGATTTAAATGCGACTAAGGGCCGCTCCTATAGACACCCTTTGAAGTCTTTATTGCCAGATGTCTTCACCCATTACTGTGTGAGCTCAAGCAGCAGCATTTGTTTCTATCAGGTGCATGAAGGAACAAGAGCAATTGAGCATTGTGGGATTTGAGTGACAGCCTGGGGCTTTCAAGGCATGCTCTTGCTTACCAAGTTGGGAGAATTTTCAATTGTCAAATTGGCATGTGCCAGATGAAGGGGCTTTGTCAGGGTGCCAGCTGTCCTACAGGCACACCTGCTGTGAAATAAACAATTAATACAAAAGTGAAGTGCACAAATATTCAGGCAAAGACTTTAATCCTCCCCAATCCCATGTTGTGCAGTTCGACAGCATCTTTCTGGGTGGCAGGTGCCGTAAGTCAACTTATTGATTAATAACAACACATTGTAGAAACAGAATGGGCGGTCTTGTCAATGAGAATCAAGGGGAGGGAGCCACAGGGAAGTCTCACAGAAAATCCATGAAGAATGAAATGCCTACGGTATATTCTTCTGCACTTAGAAAAAAGGAAACCATGGGACATGGGCAGAGTAAATAATAAGGTTTTTGCCCTGGAATCTGTTTTCAGAGCATTCAGAATTTTAGCCATTACTGATAAAGATGTTGGATACTGTCATGTGAAATACATGTTATTTCTAGAAATACTATTCCATGCATAAGAGTGTTTACTTATTTGGCTTACAGCACCATAAGTGTAAAAGGAGCAGGTGACAAAAACTGGATGCTTTCTAATCATTTTATTTATTTATTTATTTATTTATTTATTTATTTATTTATTTATTTATTTATT
>JAHTLZ010000240.1:26886991-26899303 GCA_023846285.1 Phrynocephalus versicolor
AATGTTCACTTCTGTGGTAATATTTCCTGTGTGGGGTCCTGGGTGGATCAGTTCTTGATATTCCATGGGTAACTTAATTATATTAGTGTCCTGGTAAACAGGGAGATATCTGGATCTTCCAGCATTGCAGAAGCTTTGGCTACCTTCTGGAAATATAACTAATAATAATTCTTCGCCATTGCCTGGGCGGGGTGGTGGTGGTGGTGGTGGTGGTGGATATTACAGTTGAACGACATCTGGAAGGCCACAGGTTCCCCAGCCCTGCACTGTAGCTGACACCTCCTAGAAATAACAAACCTAAATAGAGAAAATGGCGGCCAGCCTAGCCCCAACCTGACTAAATACATGTCTACTCTGATCTTAGTCCCTTTGGCATGGGTGTTTGAAAAATGCCACCAGTATGTAGGGGTTTTATATAATTGGGATTCCTGGTTACACAGGAATTTTCTTTCAAACAGATTTTCTTTCATAGACTGTGACCTTCAGACATCCAGGCTATATACTTGGATCTCAGTAACGAGATTGGTGTAGATGACTAGAGGGGTTTCATTATCATATGAGCTTTGACTAGAACTTACAAAATGTGCTGTAATTTTTTAAAAACATCCTTTTTAAGGGAAATGTGTCAAAGCTGATGGCAGCAGCCTTGACCATAAAACCAATCTGTATTAATGTTCTAATACCTATAGTTTGTTAGGGTCCCACAGCCGAAGAAGGCAAGCTGCTGGCTTCCTTGAGGGTATGGTTTCATTGTCCAATCATGTGTCACTGAAGTAGCCTTGGTCCAGCCATCTTGTAGCCAAAAGATTCAAGATTCAGTAAGTGAATACCAAAAGTTACAGAGCAATTTACACTTCTTAATGTGAACTCAGCAATGGTATGTTATTTTTTTTAACAAAAACAAAACTCAGTATGGGTTGTTTCTGTGCAAATGGCAAGCACATTGAATATCAGTGCCTGGTTTATTGATTAGCTTTAAATTAAATGGAGACACAACATCAGTGTGCATATGAACTTGTGCCACCTCTCTCTACTGCGGACTGGAAGCCATCTCACACATTTTAGGCAAAAGAGGGAAACGGTTTCCATTTTGCTAAAGGTTTAATTAAAGCATCATAAGTTCACTATAGAAAATGCCACGGAAGAAACTGACAATACCCTTTCTGCAGTTTCAAATCATAGGATTCAGATGTAAACAAATGGCTGCAGGAATTTACCGGGTTTGGTTTGGCTTCTGTGAAACTGCTTTAAATTAAGCAGTCCAGAGCTGCATTAATTGGTTTATTCAGTAATTTCTGCCATCCGAAGAATGTATTGTTTCATTCGTTCTTGAGTTTCCTTTTCTCCTTTTTGTTGTCAAAGAATTAAATTGTTTGTTTGACTGGATAACTGTCGAGCTAGCTTAGCTTCGACACAAGAGGACCATAACTAGCTCTGGGCCTAGTTATTTTCCTTTAGGTCACTCAGCATGTGCTGCCTTTTTATATACTGCAGCTAATAAAAGGTTTCACTCTATGAAGACTGGCCTCATCTTGAATTTCTGACAGCAGCTAAGAAACTGTGACATTAGGCTCCCTTACGGCCATGGCATGTTCGCTAATTATGAAGCTGAAATCACTAACAGACTCGTTGCTAGACAGTTATCTGTTGATCACTGCCATTTTTTCCTTTAGGTGATCCCTTCAGAGAGAGCTGGTCTAAAACCTGCAGTGCTGCAGGTGGGAGGAAAAAAAATCAAAATTGAACAGAAGACATCTTTTTATGGAACATGACATGCCTGTAAAAGAAATCAGAAAAAGACAAGGAAATAATGGGGGGAGTGGGAATGAAGAGAAAGGGAAATAAAAAGAGGAGGTTAAAACTAAGGCTATAGTTTTGATTTTGTAACAGAATATTTTTTTTCTTAAATTGGATAGCTCTCGATTTAGGCCCATTGGTTCTGCCACTACCACCACCCATGAATACAGAAATCTGCAAATAAGAGCAAATGCTAAATATATAGTATAGCAAAGGAGGTGGGGGATAAAAATATTTTAACAGGAAAGACAAGAACTGGCCACTAGAGGCCACCAGATACATTAGTATAATTTTTTCAGTCTGCAGGTAAGTGATAGCGAATCCGTTGATACGGGGCCCCTGCTGTCTACCAATTAATGCTGTGCTGGGTTGCTTTGTTTAAAGCAGTTTCCCACAAACCCAAACCAAACCAATAAATTTCTGCAGCCACTTGTTTGCACATGAATCCTGCAGTTTGAAACTACATAAGAGGCATTGATAATGGTTTCCCTGGCATTTTCTCTAGTGATATTCCATTGTGCAAACAAAAAGCTAAAAAAAAAGCTGATTTATACTCTTGCTTCCTGAAACATGTGAGATAGCTGCCAAGTGAGCAATATAGGTACTTGTTCGTATGTACACTAATGTTGCGTCTCAGTTTTTAAGGGCTCTAATAGCCTGTATTATCCTGGATGGTTCCTTTTTGTTTTGACTTCTCTTGGTGTCAGTTACAAACATACATGTTTGCTATCTTGGTCTAAAAGGCCCGGAATTCCCTGGGCAGCTTAGAGAATGGTCATGATGCCTAGGGAACTATGGGACGTCATCAAGAACTATATAGCTTTATTGTGAGCCCTCCCTTGTATAGAGAATTCAGCATGATTATTGGTACTCCTCATGTCATGAGTAGAGATTGGCACGACTCAAAAAAATTGTTTTTCGTTTTTCGTTTGGTCATTTAGGGGTCCGTTTCGGTTCGTTTTCGTTTTCGTTGGGTTTTTCTGCAAAATTTTCATTTTCGTTTTGTTACCTAATGAAAACGAAAAACAAAAACAAAAACAAAAAATTTCTGTTTCGTTAGCATTCTTTTCAGTTCAATGTGTTTGCCTCAACGAAAACGAAAAACAGGGCAAAAATTTTGTTTTCTTTCCGTTTCTGTTTTGTTTTTTGAAAAATTTTCATTTTCGTTTCGTTACCTAACGAAAATGAAAAAATGAAAACAGAAACGAAAATTTCGCTGAGTTGTGCCCATCTCTAGTCATGAGCAAGAACAAATGTTCTGCTTCAATGCTAGCATACCTTTGGCCTGTTCTGCATTGATTAAAAGCACCAAAGGAGGCTAACTAGAACTGGGACTATCTGATTAAAAAGTTTGGTGAGTAAAAAATGACAAGGCAGTGTGTGTGTTGTGTCATTACAGTCATGACCGACTCTTGGTGACCCCATGTCCATGGAGTTTTCTTGGCAGGAATACTGGAGTGGCTTGCCAGTTCCTACTCCAGGCGCCTACAGCACCTGGTATTTATTCCCTGGTCGTCTCCAATCCAAGTACTAACCAAGGCCGACCCTGCTTAGCTTCCGAAATCAGGCGAGATTGGATGTGCTTAGGGCATCTAGGCAGTCAACAAGGCAGTGTAGGAAACTAGAAAATACAGTCTCTGCTGATTTCCCTTCTTTCCGAAGAATACTGTATATGGTAAAAGGGGAGTCTTGATCATAGTTTAGGGGAGTTGCTCTAAGCATCTCTGGTGGGTGCATCTGCCCTCTCTGTACACCCCCTGGAAGCCACAAAAGACACCACAGCTCCCAGGCTCCAGGAAGGCACAGACACAGGAGAGCTGACAGATGGAGGCAAGAAGGACAGGGTTGATGTAGCACACTGCGGGAAAGGGGCAGAGCAGGGACTCAGTACTCAGGAGGGACAATCAGGATAAAGGAAGAGGAGGAGAAGGTAGAAGAGTGGGAAGACTACTCAGCAGACTCAACAGAATGAGGTGATGAGAAATGGGGTTAGACTGAGAAGGATCTGGATATTGTTCTATATGCCCTGGCTATTCATATGATCAGGTGGCGGTCCTGTGGCCAAAGTGAGAGGACATAGGGGAGAAGGCCCCATTCTGGGGAAAACAATGAGATAAAAACAAAGTGAATCAAATCAACTCATGGTCTCATTATGGGGATGGATGAATTGAGCCATGCATCCATATGGCCGCCAAGGATCCTTAGTTAAATGAATGATGGTCAATTAAGAAAAGAAACAAGCTTCTGGTTCTCAGACTGCCATGTGAAAAAGAGGCTGCCTTACAGGAGCTGGCTCTTAATTTCACAAACCAACAACATAACAAGGATTATCTATTCATTCCGGTGATGATTTGGCCAACACAGATGCATCAAACAAAGAATTGCACATTCCTGCCAATGCAGGCTTTGTTTTCCTTTGGCACATACACTATTTGCTGGCTGCTCTTGTCTTTACACATGAGAACTACAATCTCTTCAAATTAATGACTTACCTGATCTCCCTGACTGATACATATGCATGCCTACCAGGATGATGAAGTGGTACCTTTTGGATACATCCAATAGATGACCCAGGTCCCCAGTAAGAATTCATAAATACAGGGTGTATGTAAAAATGAAAAAGAAATGACGGAGGAGGGGGAGATCTTTTGCAAGTCTTTTTTGTTTTAAGCAGTGGGCCTGATTTACAAATGTATATCCAAAGCATCAAAAAATATTTTATATTAAAAAATAGCTAAAAACAATACATTTTTTCTTTGTCATTTCTCTGAAGACTAGAACCAGGATTTCCCAAAGGAAAGCCATATTTTTTGGGGGGTGGAGGTGGGGTAAAGATGTTAGAATTGGCCTTGCTGATCAAAACTGTCTTCAGTCTTGCAAACCCCGGTTCCATTATAACATTATATATTCCTTCTTGTTAAGCAGTGACATATTCTATTCAGAAGTGATGGCGATTTTATTTTACACTGGTGCCATTTACCAAAGACTTATGGGAACAGGATGTAATGGAATTGGCTCTTTTGGGTCCTTCACTAAAGTCAAGGAATGATGGATATGAGCCACATTATACTTTTCTCTGCTTAGTTCCTTCACTTAATTTCAGCAGACACTTCTACCTACACTTTGTAACTGCCACCACAGTTTGATGGATGAACAGTTTCAATAACTCTACCAGTAGCTCCCAGCAACATCTGTTGGGTATACATCTTCCCTCTAGAGAGCCATATTGGCTGCTAAGATATCACACTGTCAAGGAAGGTAACATCAACCCATAATAATTTCTCAGGCTAACCCACTTCACATAATTTTTGTTAAGATAAAAGAAGGCACACACTTGCCTTGGAATTTCAGATATAAGTTAGAGGTTGGGCATTCAGTTCCCCACTGAGCCTCTGCAGAAAAGAGCCAGGCTGTTTAGCCTCGAGCAAAATTCACAGTTTCAACAATGCCCCCAGAAGAAGGAATGGTAAATCACTTCTGAGTACTCCATACAAAACTCCAAAAAGATCTACCATAATTCAGATTCGACGTGGCAGCAAGCAATTGTTATTATTAAGAGATTTATGCTTTCCATGCAGGAGTTAAAAAGCAGAGAATTCCACTCCATTTTCAGATCTTCTTTTTTTCAGTTCTTATGATCAATATTCTTCCCACTCATTTTAATATGTAGCAAAGCAAGAGACATCAGCTGTGCTTTATCACATGTATTTGATTACCTGCTGTGCAATGAAAAAAAGATGAGCTGGATTTCACACTGTACTAGAGTTGAAGATTGGTATGTTTATTTTCTTTTTCTGAAGTCATTTGGCTCCTGAGTCTCAGTACATAAGCAGCTAAAACTTCAGCTTTAAATGGGGCATGATTACAGAAGATACCACGGATGTATAAATATGGCTGCAGCATTACATACCCTTATCCAGGACCACATGCTTCTATGCAGCAAGCTTGCATAGAGAAGGAGGAACTTTGGGTCCATGGCTTTGAGGATGCAGATTCTACACTTCAGGGGAATGCCATTTCCTAAAATTCTGATTCTGTTTCCATGTGGGGTAGAGTTTTAATTGGGAGGGCACGTTACTTGCTCTCTCCAGTTTGCAAAGGCAATGGACTTGATGTCTTTTTTTCTGCATATGGAGAACCTGATGTCACAGATGGGAAATAGCTAAAAGGCATCAACAAGAGAGTAGATGTAAAGTGAGGCCATATGATAGCCTCTGGCCCACTGACTTGTTGTCAAGGGGAAAACCACCTCAAAGCCTATCCATGTGCTTATATCTGATCTATAGGGTGGTCCTGTGATGCAGGTAGTTATGGGAGCCCTTCATCTCTGACTGCTACCGGTAGCTTGTGCAGTGCCTCCTTGACAAAAGTTGGACTCGGTGATCCAACGAATCCCTTCCAGCTGTGCAGTTCTAAGACTACTATTATTTGTGAACACAGAATGAGAAATACATTGTGTTCCACTTCTTTACAGTACTGTACTACTCCCCCTCCGAGGCAGAACTGAGCTTATTGAGTATAAGCCAGTCATATTTAAGATACTCAAAAATGCATATTCATAATGATTGCTAAGGGACAAATCCTGTTGCCTGTTAATGACTTGATGTGGGACCTTGCAAAAACATATGATTTTATTATTATGTTGGATTTGATGACACCTTGGTTTGATCCATCAAGACGCTTATCTTCTCACATACTGAAGGTGCTAGCTTGCCCAGATTCCAAGATCTACATCCTTCAAACATTCGTTTGTGACCTGCACCACACATATGTATGGCTCCCCACTGTTCTATTTAAATATTTCTCTTTGAGTGATTTCATCAAAGCCATAACTTTCCAGTCCTGTATATATGTTAATAGCACCCAAGTCCCCCTCCCCCTGAGCTTTGATATAAATCCACTTGAATGTCTCACTGCCAAATAAAATGTTGTTCAAACTGTTTATCTTTCCTACCAAGCTTTCATCTCTATGATAGCTCTTCAGATCCTTTGATTGCCTTAGCGTTTTACTCTGGTGAGCAGTTATGTGATGCTGAAGATGAAATAATGGAAGATAAAAGTAATTTGCTCTCCACTTATATTTGTTTGCTAAGATGCAGCCCTTATCCCTTTAGAGGTACTGTAACTATCTCCCATTATATTTCTGCAAGACTAAAATTCTGATTCTGATTCTGGAAATGTACTCACATGAATGCTGCAACCCTTTTCTCTTTGGACATCCTTTTCCACAACTTCAGTCCTGTCAACTGTGAGATCAAAGTTCCACTGGTAAAAATAAAAATAAAATAAATAATAACCTTTTGCCTCTTCCATTTCTCAGACCACATTGATTCCTTCACCAGATTCCTTCCATAGCTGCATATTTATTCCTTTGCACAGTTCATAACTCCTATTCATTCTGATTAATTGCAGTCTCGCCCAAACTTGACATCTCTATTGGTAAGTATTACTTTTCTGATGTTATTGTTATTTCTTATTACACTCCTAGTCCATGTTCCCTTTCTTTCTTATTAATAAACTGTAAACTAGTATTAGTGCTTCAAAGTTTTGTTCTAAAGTCACCTTTTGAAAATGCTATTAATATTTACTGCAAACAGCTATATTTTCTTACTTACTTACTTACTTACTTACTTACTTACTTACTTACTCACTCACTCACTCTACAACCACATGGCCCACAATTATTCACATTTAGTTATCTGTGGGGTTTGTTATATTTGTTTTATTTCTGCCTTTCGGTCACAGCTGGGACTCGTGGTGCCTTACAAATGAGTTAAAAACCCAAAAGGATTAAAACACATTAAGAATTACAAAAGTTAGAATTAAACTTATTCCATTTTTTAAAAATTGCTAAAAGTAAAACACTCTTAAAATCCTTTAAAATATTTAAACCATTTTACCTAAAAGAGGGAGCAATCCGATACTCTTTTCTGCAGCTGAATAAAACTATCCCACATCAAGGTATTGATACAATGAATACTATAGACCCTGCCCTCAGGCTTACAGTCTAAAAGACATGACACAGAAGAAAATGATAAGGGCAGGGGATAGGTAAGTAGCAATGTTCTGAGCCTTGGCAGAGCCTATTAGTTGAAAAACTGATAGGATCCTGACTGTTAAGACTTGACAAGTAAAAGAGAAGGAAGTGAGAGAGACTCAGATATTTAATCTACCAGGCTGCAGAGAAGGGACTTGGGGTCTCCTGCAGTTCTGCTGAGAAGCTACTTTAATTCAAGTTCTTGCCTTTATATCAGATATGTGTTATTTAATAATAGATGAGGAGTAGGTCCAAAATATACCACTACTTAGTCTTATGTTGGATTCATCCATAGAAAAATTCCAACCATCAATATCTAAGAAATGCAGAACTAGAAGGGATCCTACTCTGGATCAAGTTGGTCCCCTGTCAGGGAGGCACACCGGGGAATCTCAGAACATCTGGCTGTGCAGACAGATCACTAAACCACTCAGCTATCCAGTAGTTCCTTTAGCCCCCTATATGTTGTTCTTCTGCAATCTTCATCAGTCCTGGCTAGTAGACATGGGCACGACTCGGCGAAATCCTTGTTTCCGTTCTCGTTCTTCGTGCTCGTTACGTAACGAGGAACGAGAATGACAATTACTCTGCTGCAACTCGAACCCAACCCGATAAAGATAAATTGGGTCTGATTTGTCGTTGTCATGCATGGCATCGTGGCGCCAGCGATCGCGCAATGCCAAGTGGCGCAGCACAGAAAAAAAGTTTTAAAAATTAAAAAAAAAAAAACGATTCCCGCCGGCCATAAAAGCAGGCGAAAATATGCCTGCCTGAGTGAGGGCACCTACCAGAGAGGGGTGGTTTCTGGGGGGGTCCCCGGCCTTCCCCCCCTCTCCTGTCCTGGGCTGCTGGTACCAGGCTGGGGGGGGCATCGTCGTCTCCATTTGCCATGCGGTGGGGGGGGATCCAAAATGGTGACCACAATATTTATTTTTAAATCGTGGTCCAAAACCCCACCAAAGCACCACAGAAACATTTGAAAATTAGGTATTTTAAATGCCTGATTTTTTATAATAGCAGCAGTGGGTTTTTCTTGCAACAAAACATCTCCATTGATTTTATTTTATTTTATTTTTATTTATTTATACCTGTAGATGCGCAATGATGGGCTGGCCATGGGATGGGACCATGCAAATTTTTGGAGCCATTCCACCAATCGCATGGCCAGGTTTGGCTGAGACTTCTGGATGTGCCAGAGAGGGCATAAAAAGCCCACCAACCCTAAGCCTAAGCCTAAGCCTAAGCCTAACCCATACGCCAGTACACTGTCTTCTTAGTGGGTCAGAGGCACCCAGAGGTGCAGCCCACTAACCCACCCTAACCTTAACCGTTACCCTAAGCCTAGCCCTTACCCTAACCCCAACCCTAAGCCAGATTTGTATGCAAGTACACTTCCCTTCTTAGTGGGTCAGAGTGGTGCATCGAAAGGTGCATCCAACTCCAGACCCACTTCCTCCCTTGTAACCCGTACGCCAGTATGCGTTCCTTCTTAGTGAGTCGGAGTCAGTGCTGAGAGAGGTGCCTCTGACACACTACCCCCAACCCTGGCTAAATATGGCTGAGCTATAGCTATTAATGGCTATAATTTTCTTAGTGAGACAGCGAAGTGCCGATGAGGTTTCCTGTCACACTAACAACCTAACATAATTGGCAGTGGCTACTGGCTACGCGTTACGGTTCCCTTCCCTTCTGGGTCAACTCAGGGGGAGGCACCCAGAGAGGTGCCTCCCAGAGCCCACCCCTCCCCCTAAACCTGTACAAATGACAGACGCCAAACGGAACGACAAATTTTTGAAAATTTTCGCGAACAACGGAAACGACCCAAAACGGGCCCTTCCTGACAAACGACAACTCGAAACGTCATTTTTTCTGGTTGTGCCCATCTCTACTGGCTAGCATAGTTCCTGGTGAAAAGGCACTGGGAGCTGCTGCCCAATAACATCTGCAGGTGTATAAATTGAACACCTCAGCTCTACGAGCTGACATTTGGCAGCAAACATTATGGCAGGTGGCTACTAGAGAAATGAAAGCAAGCAACATCCTACCTCCTGACTGCCCAGTTATGGATAGCTTCAGTGTGATGTTGGATTCATTTTTGTTAAAAGTTACTTTCCATCCTCTAGATTTTGGATAACAGAGCTGGCCACAAGAAAGAGGGTATTCAGCACTTGTTGTGGCATATTTTAAATATATATATCTTAATGCACCAATAATTTTTGCAGTGCTTACTGTGGCTGGCAGGGATAATTATCTTTTTAAACCACAGGCATGCAGACCAAACTGTTGATTGCTCCATGGTTTGAACTCGGGACCTTTCAATGTTGAAAGGATGTGCTTTCCTCCCTGGACTCTTGCACTGTAATTTATCCTAATGGGCTTTTTGCCCTTTCTTCTCCAAAAACGCTGACAATTAATTAAATTATCCAGTTGTTAAATATCACAGTTAATGATTAATACCTGGTGAATAAGACCAGCCCAGGTTAGTCAAAGGAACATCCTTTTGAGTTTATTTTTTATTTGCAGTGGTAAGCAGGGTGCTACCTTTTGGGGCCAGAATGCATTGCTTTAATGAGCAAGGCTAAGAGATGTGTGTTCATTCAAGAGGCTGGTGATCATCTTGCAGTGTGATTATGTATGTGTCCATGTCCATGGTTTGGTACATCATGGATGAGCCCGTTAGGCAAGTAACTCTGTAGGTTTCAGAAAGTATGTAATCCTGAGTATATGACAGCAAGATGCATTAACAAATTATTCAAGCAAGTCATACCCAATACATCTTGTATTCTCACCATCTTTGTGCATTCGCATACAAAGCTATCACTGTCAGGAAGAGACTGCTCCTCTATCATAGAGAATAACAGAGAGCGAATGCAATGGGACATTCTGAAGAAGTCATTTTGGCATTTAGCATTTAATTTCCTTCTGTATATATCACAGACTTTCTTCCAAACAGTGCCTCACTAATAGCAACATAGCCAGATCGCTGCAGAAAAGATTGGAACTGAATTCATCTGGACCACAATGACTTGCTAGTTGAAAGAAGAAGCTGCGGAGAGGAAATGCTGAGTTATTTCAGATTATTTAGTCTTAGCAAGAGAGAGAGATTCCTGAATAATATGTAAGGGAAAAGAATATGTAAGGGAAAAGGGAAGTGTTTTAACAATATTCCTCTATTCATGAACCGTTGCAACACATTTCTCTTTAGTACAGAGAGGAACACATTGTGCCTATGCCTTGCTTTTGGGTGAAAAGTGTTTATTTGTGCCCAAAGAAGCCACTGATAAATAAGTTCTGATACCAACAATTTCCAGTTTAAAAATTGGGCTGGGCTGGGGTGGGAGAAATTACTCCTAGGAAAAGTTCCAGGAAGCAGCACTGGCAGGATGGTCTGAAGATTGCAGAAGGTAAGGCTGCCTTCCATTGAGAGTCTATTGGAAAACCACCTAGCTTATCACAAGTAAGTTATAGTTTGTAAAATAACAGGCCTTCTGTTAAAAAAAGTAAACAATATAAGAGTGTAACTGATTCTACATTACAAAAAGTTCTGACAATTCCATTATATACAAAATTACAGCTATCGTTGACCCAAAATGTCTACAAGACTTTTTTTTTGTTGCCTGAGATTTTTCTCTTCCTTACTCCTATAGGAGTGTAACTCTGCAGAATTTTCTCCACTACATTTTCCTTGGCTGCCTCCTGGCCACCATCACAATGCCTCAAAAGGATGCCCACCAGAGTATTCTGGGGGATGAAAAATGGTGGCCTACCTGCCCCCATAACTAATGTTGTTGCAATGGCAGTGCAAAGAACAAAAATGCTTAGTAGAGATGGGCACAACTTAGCGGAATTCCCGTTTCTGTTTCCGTTACTCGTTTCCATTACGGAATGGAAACGGTAACAGGAATTACTCCGCCAGAACTCAAACTCGAACCGACTAAAGAATAATTGGGTCTGATTTGTCGTTGTCGTTCCTGGCATCGCGGCGATCCCGCGATGCCAAGCGGCACAGAAAAAAAGTTTTTAAAAGTTAAAAAAAAAACCCTATTCCCAGCCCTAAAAGCAGGCGAAAACTGTCTGAGGGCACCTACCAGGCCAGAAGGGTGTTTTATTTGGGGGGGGTTCCCCGCCCCCTCTCCTTGGCTGGTGCTACTGCTGCGCTGCTGGTACCAGGCAGGGGCGGGGCATCGTCTCGTCTGCCTTTGCCATGCGGTGTGCGGGCGGGGGGGATCCAAAATGGTGATCACAATATTTTTTTTTGAAATCGTGGCCCAAAAACACACCAAAGCACCACAGAAACATGCGAAAATTAGCTATTTTAAATGCTTGAATTTTTACAGTAGCAGCAGTGGGTTTGTCTTGCCAAAATACGTCTCCGTTGATTTTATTTTATTTTATTTTATTTTTATTTTTTTACACCTGCGCAATGATGGGCTGGCCATGGGATGGGACCATGCAAATTTTTGGAGCCATTCCACCAA
>JAHTLZ010000240.1:26902768-26913353 GCA_023846285.1 Phrynocephalus versicolor
GATAGATAGATAGATAGATAGATAGATAGATAGATAGATAGATAGATCAGGTTAGAACTGATTTATTTGACCCCAATAGGGCATCCAAGGTAAGTCATATATTTTAGTGGTTTTCCTGGTTCCAGACACCCCAGTGAGTTTCCATGACTGGTTGGGGATTCAAACCCAGGCCTACTCCATCACTCTATCCACTACCACATCCTTGGTATCTTCACATTTTTTTTGGAGATTAATATATCCTTAATTTTTGCCAGACCTTTGAGCTATAGGTGTGCTACTTTTGTGAATTTCTTAACCAATGATTTTATAATTTTGCAATTATTATATCAATGATACTAAAATGTTTTTAGCCACATCACCAATCTGTTTTTTAAAAACAGTAAGATTACATTTTAAGAGTTTTAAAGCAAAAGCTGAGTGTCTAACTTTAAGGAATTGTAGAGCTATAGATTTTCCAAATCAGCAGAAAGTTGGACAAAAAGTTGTTGAGTATGTTCCCGAGAACTCACTGTTTGAAAGCTTCCCATAATGCAGTTGGTCAGAATTTTGGGGTTACAAGGATATATATGAGTGTGCACTGCACAAGCCACACATTTGAAAATCACTTACCTTAGAGATCTGAGGAGACAAATCTTTATAAATCCACTTTGCTGCTACAGCTTTGCCTCTGGAGGCTTTTTAAAAAAATTAGTTAATTTTAAATCCAATTGAAGAATTAATTAAAGGCTTTCAACTGGGAACCTCTGAATTGGAAATAAATTTCTTGTTAAAAGGGTCATAGTGTTAAGCTCTACTCCTCAGCAAATCTTGCAACAAAGTAATCAGCCTTTGAATAGATACCCCAAAAAAGCACTGAAAGGTAAGGAGGAAATCATAGTTCGTAGCTGATGCAACAGCTTGATGGAAGGGGAACATGTCCAAATGACCTGTGTTGAATCAGTTACTTTTACAGGAGCAATGTTTTACATAGATAAGCCTTTGGTCAGACTTGCAGTGTGTACAATCACTGCATTTTCTAAGCAAGCTTCATGGACACATGAAGAGATGGAGAACTACTGTGACATAAATCTTGCTATGCCAGCTTTTAGAAATGTCCTCCCTGCTGTAGGTCTGAGATGCCAGGAGCCTTGAAATTTTCTGAAGTGCATGAAAAATTATGGAGTAGATTTTATTTATTTATTTATTTATTTATTTATTTATTTATTTATTTATTTATTTATTTATTTAAAGCAGTTACTGTCCCAATAAAATGCATAAAATTTTTAAAAATATAAACTCAGATTAAAATTGCATATACACTATTATATGCAATTACATTAAATTAACTATACACATATATGCTATTATATGCTATTATATGCTATTATATTATATTATACGCATATACGCTATTATACGCAGTTATATTAATTTTTATAGCATATACACTATTATATGCAATTATATTATTATTACTGTTATAAAACAGAGGCGAAAATTCTTTGTTCAGAAACAAGAAACTTAGCCACTAGTTCTGTATTGGACTTCATTCGGCTTAAGTACTGGGCTGAAAGCAACAAATTGAAATTTAATCGAGATAAGTGGCAAGTTCTACATCAGGGGGAGGGAGAGAAACACATTGTTACAATATGGGGTGGATACTTGGCTCAGTAACACTGCAAGTGGGAAGGATAATGAAATTGTTGTTGAACACAAGCTAAATATAAGCCATTATTTTAATGTGGCTACAAAAAGGCCAAATGCTAATTTACACATATATTACTCATCTTGAGTACTGTATCCAATTCTGGACACCGCAGTTCAGGAAGGATGGTGACAAACTGTAGCAAATTCCGAGGAGGGCAACATCTAGTCATTGGAAATCAAGTCCTATGAAGAAAAACTGAAAGGACTGGATTTACAGTAGGACCCCTGTAACTCTGGGGGATCAGTTCTGGGACCCCCATGGGTACTGAAATCTGTAGATAAGAGCTAACACTCTTATATGGTGGTGGAAGCAGTGGCAAGGGGGCTGCAGTGGTGGTGGCATGCCAGGGGCGAAAGCAGTGATGCTGTGTGACCACCACCTCTGCCTCCACCACCAATGTTATGGGCAGGTGGGCACCTGTGAATGCCTATAGGCCACGCAGGCACCACTTCCACCACTGCCACCAATGTTGTGAGTGGGTGGTTGCCTGCTGGTCATGGTTTCAAGAAAGGGGATTCAAATAACCCCCTGCTGGGGAGGGAGAGAAAGAACAGTGAAGGACCATCCCCCTCCTTCCCCGCAACCCCCATCCACCCCTGCCCTCACCACCAGGCCAGCACAATGCCATTAGGGAAATGGACTTACGTACCAGCTATCTCCTCAGCATTTGTTATGGTGGCATCAGCTGCAGCATTGGTGGTGGCAGTGAAAGAGACACCCGCATGGCCCACAGGCACCTGTCCACAATATTGGTGGTGGTGGCAGAAGAGGTGCCCTCATAGCCCTGCAGATGCCTCAGGCTATGTGGGCACCTTTTCCGTTGCCACCACTGATGCTGAAGCTGCTGCTGCAACCATGACAACTGCTGAGAAGACAGCAGTTTTCACTGTACTGGCCTGGTGGTGAGGGCTGGGACAGCCAGCAGTTGCGGGGCAAGAGGAGGATGGCCCTTCACTGCTCTTTCCCTCTCTCCCCAGCACGGGGTTATTTAGATCCCATTTCTTGAAACCATGGCCAGCAGGCACCCACCCAACCACAACCATCGGAGGCAGTGGTAGCGGCAGAGATTCACAGACCACCACCATCCCAGCCCCTCACACCCCTGCTTTCCCGTCATGGATAATTGAATCTGTGGGTGGTGAATCACTGGGTATGGGGGTGGTACTATATTTAGCCTTGAGAAAAGAAGAATGGGGGCTGATATATTAGTACTTTTAAATACTTGGAAGGTAATCATACAGATTCTTGATCATCCTAGAGTGCATTGCATATAATAATAGGCTCAAGTTACAAAAAACCCAGATTTTGGCAGGAGATAAGAAGTCAGGGTTCTAATATCAGATGCAAGAGATAAGAAGTCAGGGTTCTAATATCAGAAAAAAATCCAGTGTGAGAACCGTATGGCAGTAGAACCAATTATCTCTTGCAGTGGTAAGTGCTCCAATGATGGAAGCATTGAAAATAAAATTGAACAACCAACCTGTCAGATCTACTTTGATTTGGATTCCTGCATTGAGCAGAGGAGAGGGTTGAATGCAATGGTCTTGGTATGCGCCTTCGAATTCCATTATTCTGTGCTTCTAAATCTTGTTTTTCTTTACACACTACCAATATTCTAAATAACCCTGCACTTGGAAAAAAGGCTAATTCCTTTGTTGTCTGATAACAGAGAGCCCATAATATTCTTGAGCAATAGGTTATTTAAGAAGAAAGCAATGCGAAGAGAAGAAACAGGCAGCTCTACAGTCGGAAACTTCCAGATCGTTATCCCACATCAGAGCATCCAATAGGACCAGTGCCTTCCTCTGCACTTGCATGTCATGATGTACAGCCTAGCCTTATAAGTCAGCCTGGTCAATGGAAAGATCGCCACCACTATGCTCTTTCCTTTCCTCAGCCGATATTGTTACCAGTTTTTTGTTTCTCAAAACGGAAAACTGTCCAGCTTTCTTTCCTGTAGTTAACTTGCACCTGACAAGCACAGTGGGGGCATGCTGCTTTCATAGGCCTTGGAAATAAATATTGCCCAAATCGTGTTTTGTGCTCAGCATGTGGTTTCCTCTTTATGAGCAAGGATAGTGTTTAAGGGTAATTTGTTTTTCTGAAACAGTTAACAGGAGTCCTCCAAAAATTTAATCCTCTTGTTTTTTTTGCTTTCATTCAGCTGCTGCATTATCATCAGCCATGTCACATAATAGTATCGGACAGAAGTAACTAGGCGTGACGTTTCGTAGTGATGAACCATCAGCCTGGGAAATTCTAAATGACATGCATTGTTGAAAACAGTTCTTACAATTAATGTGTTTTTCAAACTCACCACAGCAAGATTCTCCTAGTTAGGAGGCAGAGGAGACTAAGTAATAAATACAAAATGAAACAAATTAACTCTTCTTACACATTTAAATTGTTAATACTTGGGACACTATAGTGGTAACTAGTGATTATCAAATCATGAAAATATACTGATTTATGAACAAAGGATTCCATTGACTCAAACTGAGGGTTATTTGTCAATAAAATATATTATCTTATGTAAATACATAACATTGCATTGAGATGAAATGGCCAAGAGGCTCCACTTTGTTTTGTTTGTTTGTTTTCTTTTTATTTCTGGAAAGCTCAGCAGCTTAGGCTTTGGCTTCAGAGCCAGAGGTTGGGACCTCACTTCCCCACTGTGCCTAATTGACAGGGGCTGGATTTGATGATACATAGGATCTCTTCCAACTCTGAGATTCTAAGATTATTATTACTAGACCTGTCAAGTGTCCCGATTTGGGAGGGACATTCCCATTTTCTAGCCCTTGTCCTGCCGTCTTCCCGGAACATTTTTTTCCCCGGAAATGTCCCGGGTGACAGTGGCAGAACAGCAGCAGCAGAAAGAAGAGGATGAGAAGCTAGTGCCTGGTGGTGGCGGTGGTGGCTAAGGGGTGAGCTGTAGCAGCAGTAACTGCACAGCTGCCTTGGAGGGGCACCATAGAAAGGGGCTTTTCCCAACCCCATGTGAGCTGGTGGGGTCCTTGCTGATACATATGCATGTGCGTGTCAGAAAGAAACCAAGTGAGGGTGGCAGAGTGCAGGCACAGGGGGAGTGCTTGCTTGCTTGCTTGCCCATCATCCTCCCGTGGCCACCCCCGGCTTCCTTTCAGGTCTGCCAGTGCAAGGCACTTGGCTGGAGGAGGTGGGCTCAAAGTTTGGATGGTGGCTCTGGCTCCTCTGGCAGCTGGTGAGAGCTCCCCTCACCCGTCATGCCAAAGGCAGAAGTGGACACCCCGAGCCCACTGCCAGTCACTGCTTTATCCTCACTGCTTTCTCCTCAGCCCACCGAAAAGCCCTCCTCATTCCCCTGGTGTGGCTTCTACATGGCCCACGTCCACTTCAGGCCACATGGTGGGAGGGGCGCTGTGTGTTTGGGTGTGCAGGTGCAGGAATGTTGTGTTTGGGTTTGTATGCATACACTTCCATACATGTGCACACATCACACTTCCCTCCTCCCGCAAGGAAAAACTGGACAGCTATGTTATTACTCAAAGTATGTAAAATCTATAGTTTCATTGTGTCAGAACCCCACTTCAATATGTCAAATCAATGTGATATAAAGGTTATTTTTTATTGAAAATCAAACATTCACATTTCAAACAGAGTTTGGTCATAATGGGGAGCAGGGATGTACATCAGCTTCAGGGGAAAAAATGTCCTAACAAGATGAAGCAGGGATACTTGTAGGCCCGTCTTAAATCAGTTAGAGCACCTCTACAATGCATTGAAGTTTTCTCCAGTTATTGTGGGGCTTAAAATGATGGAATCTATACAAACATGCTTAGCAACATTTGCTTAGTGGCTGAAGGAATTGCCTGAAGGAAGAGTAGTGCATTGCTTATTAGGCTGACAGTATTCTAGTGTTGATAATAGTTAGCTGCATTGTCCGTTGGAGGTGCAAATTATGGAGTAAAATGCAAGGCTGTGCAAATTGAGACCTTTATTTGCTCCAAAGCTAAATCTGACTCTTCCTGGCTTGAAGTAAAGTTGCAGAGTTTTGCATTTTTAGTTAAATTTCTCTAATTGCACAGGAGAAGTTCAGGAATCCACAGAGCAGAAGGGCTTCAAGTTTGCCATACTAGACCACAGCTTTCTCATTGGCACTTTCTGTCTCAGTAACTCACTATGAGACATTAGTAGTAGAAACAAGAAAAAAAAGTTTCATTTTACTTACAGTGACCACCAAGCTGACAAGCATGATGGCTTTCAACAACAGACCTTAACAGACTCCTTGACTGCTTTCAACAGACTAAGGAGAGGGAAAGAACACTGAGCAAAAGAGGTAGCACTCCCTTTGAATTTAGAGGCAAGGGAAACGATTGGTTAGTGATGGATTGACTGACAATCACCCTAGTCCAGAAAGTTCCCTCTGAGCCATACCTACTAAAAGCAACATGTGAGAATACAAAAATAAAATAAAATAAAATGCAGTGTGTATGAAAGGGCTATATTCTGTTAATTTGCATTACTGTAGGGGATTGACCTATATTGCTTCTTGTTGGTATAATAATTTTAGAGCAAGCAAAAGAGGCTGTATTAAACATACCCATTTCCAGTTTATGCCACAGAATACACCTTTTGACAGAATTTTGTTAGAGGTAAAGGAGAAATATATTTCCAATGCAAATATTTGGAAATGATTTGTCTCCTCAACTGAGAAATACCACAAATGATGGAGCTGCTAATCCTCATTAATAAAGATCTTAGATAAATTGTAGCATCGTGCAACTCTTGTTATTTTGCTTTTAATACCATGATATTGTACTCCTGATGACTTTACTATAAAACTAAAAACACACCATAGACAAACTCATCCTCTCCCATGTAATCCAGAACATTTCAGATTTTATTCATAGCTCATTGAGATCTAAAATTGCCAATTATAAGAATTATAAGCAGAAATCAAGCAAAATAATAAAATCACAATCTATGCTGAGAGCAAAGGGTTGTATTCTATCTTCCTAAGGAAGATACAAAAACAATTTAATTTAATTACTTTGAATTACTAACTAGTGTGAAAGAAATAGCTAGGAAAATGTACATCAAAAGAAGTAATCCCCCCCATTTATCCTCTCCATGCACAATTATATTTTTATTAACCACTTAACATGCAACTGCAGGAGAAACTGTTCTTCACCTTTGTAGAAGGACTGGTACAATATCAAATAAAATTAAAAGATTTGTTTGTATTTACTGAAACTTATCTTTGAGAAACAATACTTATTTCAGATTCAGGACAGTAACAACATCAACAATAAAACACGGCGAAACCCTGAGCTTCTGTACTTCCATAAGTGGTTGAGTAAGATGTGTCACCCTATGCAATTTTTGTGTTTGAGAACATTGGAGACTAACCAAATATCATTTTGAGTAGTATGAAGAATATGTGAGAAAACTACTCTGGCTTCAAAAGTGTCAAATTCAAGCACTAGGCTGTAAAGTTCTTTTGGGAGTTCTTTTGGAAAGATGGGTGGTATAGAAATGAATGAATGAATGAATGAATGAATGAATGAATGAATGAATGAATGAATGAATGAATGAAGCTTCAAGAATATCCAATCACAGATATTTGCTTCCCACTCCAAATTCTGCTTCCCTATCAGAAGGAAATGTATATATTTGTTACCTACAGAGTTGACTTCTAAAACTCAATAAATTCAGATACAAATTAATATAAGACATTTAAAAAGTCTAATAAACAACATACTGAGTTTGATGGAGCATAGTGTGAGAGAAGCAGTCAAAAGTAGCCAGATCTCAGGGGTATGACTGAAGTTTCTGGGAACTTCTGTGTTTCATTGGATTTTAGGACAAGCAACCAGAGGAAGACTAAGCTCAATTGTTTTATAGGAGGTGGATTCAAAGCTTAGGTATTCCCCACCCATCCCCTTTGCCTGCTGGTGCCAGGGCTTTGTGCCTCAGCACAAAGCTATTTGAATTTATATTGTACAGTTCCTTTTCCCAACTCTTGTCTGTCCTGCCTCTGTGATATCTCCAGAACCTATTCCTGTGACATCAAGGTGAACCACTCTCTGATTTCAGGTTTTGGTGCTAAAATCTAAGGGGATGGAATTCTGCTAAACTGACATCTCCACTACTATTTCAGTTTGTGTTTCATTGGGGGGGGGGCAGATGCCATTTATTTTAAAGAGGCGTATGTGTATGTACAAGTTCTTTTCACTTCATCACTAAGTTGCAGAAGGTAGATGGCCATGATTCTTATTTTTCCTAGGTAAAGGCACACAGTACAGGTGGAGGTACCTTTGGTCCTTCATATGTTTTGATCTAGAGCAGTGGTTCCCGACCTTGGCTCTCTAGATGTTCAGGGAATGCAACTCCCAGAAATTCTGGCCAACACTGCTAGTAGTGAAGGTTTCTGGCAGTTTTAGTCCAAGAACACCTGGGAACCCAACAGTGATTTACAGCTCTCATTTGCTCCATCCAACATGGCCAATTGCTAAGACATTGTGAGCCTTTCCCACAATATCTAGGCACCCAAAGTGCTCTTACCCCAGTTTTCTAGAAGTATTTCTGTCAATAACCTACATTTAAAATTTCTTCATACCTTCAGGTCTCAAAATAAAAAGACAGTTTTCCATGCTAAGAAGTCAATTTCTGCTCATCAAACAGGGAAATAATACTTCATATCAGCAATATTTCTGAAAATTGAGAAAATATTTAAATGAGATTTTGTACAAGGTGGTACAGTCACTGGAGAGTAATATCTTGTACAGTACCTGCATTACCAATTTATATAAAACAATTTACAATGATGCCAGTGCAAAACGGTTCTTTCTGGGATCAAATTATATTGAAAAGTTTCATTTGGTAAAATATTGGCCTATTATTCATTAATCACTAAGTGATATATTGAGTAAGATTTGACAGCAGTCACTTTGGGGGAAAGGAAAGTCTCTGAAAAAAAGTAGAGTTTGATTGAAGTAAAAAGGCAAAGTTCTGTTGAGAGAGCAATGTTCTTCCTTTATGTTAATGCTGGCTCTTGAGATAGTATTTTAGCATAGGTGCTACTGGTGTATCTCTTTTTATTAAGATCATTTAACAATTAGAACATCTAAAGGAAGGGACCTTTATTTATCCTTCCTTGCAAGGTATCTAGATATAGTGGTACCTTGTAAGACAAATTTAATTTGTTCTATGGGTCAATTCATTTTACAAAAAAAAAATCTTACAAAATGTGGTTCCCTATAGGAATGAATGGGAAACCAATTAATCCATCTGTGGGTCAGAAAAAAGATCCCTAAAAGCAATTCCCCCCTCCCAAGACCTCTTTATAAAGTTCACTTTAAAGACACGCAGAGCCAGAAACCCGATCAGCACCAACACACACACCCAGTGCAAAAGCAAGCACCAAGACAAAGGGGAAACTGCAAACTTCTCTCAGTCTGCAATTTCCTACCAAAACTGCAAATGAAAAGAAGGCAAAAGCAAAAAAAGACAATAGCAAAGAAGAAGCACTCACCCATTCCTAGCTGTAGAACAATCGAAAACAATTCAAAAGCAAAAAAAGAAAGCACCAAGTTAAAGTAAGTTAAAGTAGCAACTGGAAACTGTCTGCAGTTTGCAGTTCCTCGCCAAAAGTGCAAAAAAGACATCAAACAAGAAATCCCTGGTTGTTCCTGCCAAAAGTGGAATGGAAAGCAATGCAAAATTGCAAATGAAAGCAAGGAAATCTCAACTCCCTACCTTTCCAAGTTCTAAACATCTAAAAACTGCTGTAAAACAACATCTAGAATGGCTCCAAACTTGATGAAAAAATCTCTTGCCACTAGAGATGGGCACGACTCAGAAAAAATGTTCGTTTTCGTTTTCGGCTAGGGGTCCGTTTCGGCTCGTTTCCGTTTTCGTGAGCTAATTTCAAAATTTTTCGTTTTCGTGTCATTACGTAACGAAAATGAAAAAACAAAAACGAAAATGAAAATTTTTTCGTTTCTTCCCATTTAGCTCCATTATGTATTTTTCCAGTAACGAAAAATGAAAATTGGCTCAAAATTAGTCGTTTCGTTTCCATTTCCGTTCCAGTTCTGAGCCGTTTTTCGTTTTTCGTTTTGTTACGTAATGGAAATGAAAAACGAAAATGAAAATACCGCTAAGTCGTGCCGATCTCTACTTGCCACCCCTCCCCAAATTACAAGGGACACAATGCATCCTGCGTAACTTATTTCAAAATGTAGAATGAATTTTCATCTTGCAGGGCACCCCATAGGGAATTTTCATCTTGTGAAGCAATCCTATTCCCAGTAATTTTATTCATCTTATGAGTTTTTCATCTTACAGGCTTGCCCATCCAAGAATGAGCCTGGCCCGACCCTGCTTAGCTTCCGAGATCAGGCAAGGTCGGATGTGCCTAGGGCATCGAGGCAGCTATAAATATGCAGTTTCCTATATTTTCAGTTGGATTTGAGGCAGTGATGTTGTGAGGGTTACCAGCACCCAGGGCATAAGGGGGAGAAGGGAAAAGCCTTGGTTTGTATAGCACCCTCCCACAGTGCAATGGGGAAAGCATTAAGTCATGTTTGTGAGTTTTGTTTTGACAGTAAACGTTCCAATGGACTACTTGGAATACAACATGAGAGAAAAGAGAAGGAAATGTCAGGGTAATGAGATGCAAGAGATAAGAAGTCAGGGTTCTAATTTATCTAGTTCACTGTAAGTAGCAGTACCAGCTGTTTGGACCTTTAAATATCATTAGCAGGGAATTAATATGTTTACTATGAAAGCACATATACTGAAATTGAAATGAAAGTTCTAGAATGTTTAGCCAGGGGGATATTTTCTGTCCAAAGGGGAGGGTGGTTTATTATTATTATTATTATTATTATTATTATTATTATTATTATTATT